>JAQGAK010001576.1:0-29692 GCA_034696945.1 Lipothrix lubbocki | reverse complement strand
CGTTTAAAAGCATGGCCTATGTGTTTACATTGTCATGAGTATAGCGCATTTATACGGCAAGCAAAATCCCGCTGCTGTTTTGGAAAACTACTGCCAGGTCTTTTTGCATGTTGTAGAAAAAGAGGAAATATTCCAGCAGTTTCTACCGCGATATGTGCGATTGCAATGGTAAATAAACGGGATAGTCACTTTTGCTTTTCAAACTTTAAAAATAATATTCGGACGCTGTAGTCATTCTTATTGCAGATTTTAGCAACTGAGAGGAGATAGTTACATTTGCCTCTTCAACGACGATACATATAATTTTATTATATGTACAGTGAGTATAAAGCTTTCCCGGTCTACTGAATTATATAAAGAGCAGGTTATGATGAGGAATCCTGAACTGAATAGTCAACAAAATTTGTGACAACAACAAACAAACTCTTTGATGATCGTGAAGATGAGTTTTGACTCTTGACGATGACGTTGAGGGAAATGTTGAAAAGCGTAAATATTTTACATGAAAATTTAAATGTTACAGAGAATATTCATATATTTATATCATTTTACCATTTCTTCTTCCATTTACCACGATGGAAGTGATTTACATTTAAATGATACTTTGAGCTGTTGAAAATTGTATTTGCTATAATGACGCTCTTATATTCGGTATATTATTTGTTTATAAATATTCAAAGGAGAATTCTGATGATGCTCTTCTCTATCATCTGTTGACGAAGGTTTTTTGAATTCTCCTGAATGGAAATTAGATTCTTTTGAAAAAGGGATTTTTAATAATTCATAATATTACGTTATGTAAAGTAGTTTTGTATTTATTTATGCAGTGCGAATTCTAAAAAGATTGACTGTACACATTGATGTTGATGCCCTCAACTTTTATTTTTTTAATTTTTTCCATGTTCTTTTTAAATGCTGAACTCGTCTGCAGATCAAATTCAAAATATTTAATAAATAGCATTTTCCCTTGATGAACATTAATTTTTAAGGTTTTCTAGTTATTTGTTTTAATTTTTGGAATTTGGAATTAGAAATTACAAGAATTGTTTCAAAGCACTGTAATTTTTGTAAAATATCATTTAATTTATTTTAATTATTTAACTTTTTAGTGCTAAAATTCCTTAAGGAAACTGTGACTCTTGTAATTATCAACGTTACTAGTTCAAAAGGATTCATTGAAAAACGGTTTCACATTATGTCATTATCATATTACAATCTCCAAAGAGCGTTTCCTTTTTGACATCAATAAATTTTACTTTAGGTTAAACTGTGAAATGTTATTAAAGGGGCTTGAACATAAAAAAATTTGTACGCAATATATACAATCCTCGTGAATCTTCCTTCTTGGGTTTTTTAATTACCTCATCTTATTCACGGTTATTACTTGATCGCTTTTCAAGCTTTGCTGGCAGCCATACTCGTAAAGAAAAATCCTTTTGAAAATCATCAAACGCATTCTACTGTATCAAATATGATTTTGACAGGACGACGATCGTAAAAGTTTTTGCAATTAATAAAGAATTTCGTGCGTTGTTAAATTCCACAATTTTTAAAGTTTTTGAATTTAATTTAAATTTATTTTGTATTTTATATCAAGTTATTTTGTAATTATTGAATTTAAATTTATTTTGTATTTGTTTTGAAATTTAGACTTTATTTTGAATTTTTTTTGTATTTATTTTGTATTTATTTTGTATTTATTTTGTATTTATTTTGTATTTATTTTGTATTTATTTTGAATTTATTTTGTATTTATTTTGTAATTGAAGGCGCAATTACGCTTTACTTCGGACTTCAAAATAAAAGACATGTAAAACTACGTTGGAATACTTAATGCATTAGTTTTTGTTTTCATCTGTAAATTTGTTAAAAGCTGTTTGAAAAAACGTATAAATACGTTTTTTATATTTAAAATAAAATAAATTTATTTTATTTTTAAATAATATTTCCCTGGCGGTCACGCCCGCCGTAGAATTTTGAGTTTATGTAGCTAATTGTTTATTTCTTCATTCCCAAGAAATTTAATTACACCATCAGTATTTTTAAATTTCCTCGTGAACATGTGTATCCCCACATTTAATTACATTGCACCATAAAATATTCTGGAATTCTAATACGCTCATAAATTAAATAGTAAATGATTCATGTGGTTGCAAATGGATTTTTGCAGGCTATTTCTGTTTCAGATTCTGGAATATTCCGCAATTTTGAGAAAAGATTTTTAATCAAAAATTCTTGCATACACAGCAGATTTGACAATTTAATTTACATTCACAGTTTTTGCCATAAATTCCTCCAATGTCATTTTCAGCTCTTCCATAAGCGGTATTTTTGGAATTACATATGTACAATGAGTTTTTCACGAAAATGTAATAAAAATATTTTCTCCTTGAATTATTTTTGTTTAAATTTTTAAATAAGAAATATTCGGGGCAAAAATTGGTTCGAAAATATTTTTTTTAATTAAAAATTTAAAAAGATTAGACTAGAAAATTTAAAAAAACTAAAATTAACAATTTTGTGCTTTTTTAAAGGAACTCGACTTTCAGAACGAAACCTATTTTGAAATATAGAAATTTAAAACAATCGTTACAAATTTGAAAAAATCGTTACAATTCAAAAAACATTGCTAAAATTCAAAAAAATCGTTAAAATTTAAAAAATCGTCAAAATTTTAAAAAAAATATAAAAAAACAGGTAAATTAAAAAAATTTAGATAAAAATAAATCCTCATTACAATTTACTGAAAAGGTTGAAAAATTACTAAAAAAATCAATTAAGTTAAAAAAATTATTTAAAAAAAATGAATAAAAATTAAAATAAAGTTTAAAAACAAAACTTTGATTTTGTCTCTCTAAATTTCGGAAACTTTGTGTAAAAATTGAAAAAAGAAAAAATTATGATTTAAAAAATTAGGAATTAAATTAATTCTATTTAAACCCAAATTTTGTTTGCGGATAAGCTAATTCGTCCCTCCGGCATGGGTAATTCCCCTAATTTTATTCCCACAACAAGGAATTCCCCCTCCGTAAAAATTAATCCGCCGAGTTTATTTCAGCAAAATAATCTTATTAAAAGCAGCGTTTTTCCGGGACGATGGACCCAAACTACGAGTATAAGAATTGGAGAGAGTTAGGATGTTTGGGAAAATGCCAGGGAATAATCAGATTTTGTCAGAGAAATATGAGCGCGCTTTGTCATTGTTAATGATGAAAAAATATGCTGCTGGCACTCGGGAATATTATTAATAATAATAATAATGCCTTCACGTCTTAATCATGTCGTCACATTTCCTAGCAAAATATCCCCTTTCTTTCAAAAAAATGCATAGAAAAAGCATGTATGTACATATGTGCGTCACTTTAGAAAATAAATATTTTTTACGGGGAACAATGCCCTGACACTGTATACATATGTACGTATGTATAATTATGCATATCCCATAATGCTCCTATGCTAAATCATAGGCGTACATACCTACATATAATTAAAACAAGCCCAAGGAACTTCGAGACGTTCCCCACAATCCCAAGCAAAACTTTGTCATGTATTAAATCATTTTAAAATATATATGTAATAGATACTTATGTATGTACGTTCTATTAAAAGAAGTCAACCAAGAAATATTAAAATCATGCGGAAAAAAAATTTACATATAGTAGAACGTCATACGGAAATTTCCCGCTTAAAAAATCATAAGGGGAATTTTTTTCACTCGAATGTTTATAAGCATTTTCTAATACAAAATCTTTAAAAAATTTCTACGCTTTCGTAAACGTTTGACATTTGTTTACATTGGTAAATATTGAAAAAATGTTTACATAAAAAACCCTGGGATAATATTACATAATCGTTTTTAAAGGTAAACAATCCTTATTTAAAATCGAATATTAATTCTCCGCGATATGAATTACTATACAGAAATTTCCATCCATATAAAATACATTGTACAAATTTTCTCCCATAAAAAATTTTACGCGTCGTGAAAATAGGCCCCCATAAACAATGCATTAGGGAAATCTGCCACCATATCAAATCCATTACGGAATTGTTTTTCCTAAGTCAAATAATTAATTCAGATTGTTTTCAATGGAAAATTGTACAAATTTTGTCCTATGTAAAAGCATACAAATTTTGTCCTATGTAAAAGCATACAAATTTTGTCCTATGTAAAAGCATACAAATTTTGTCCTATGTAAACGCGTAAAAATTTTGTCCTGTAAAAGCATACAAATTTTGTCCTATGTAAAAGCATACAAATTTTGTCCCATGTAAACTTATACAAATTTGGCCCTACGTAAAATCATACAAATTTTGTCCTATTGAAAGCCATAAAAAATGTGCCCACGTTTAAAATTAAACAAATTTAGGCTACGTAAAATGTAAAATACGCGATAAGAAATTTTCTCACATATAAAATCACCGTACATATTGTTCTTTGATTCTTTGTATTTAAAACCGTAGAAATTGTATCGCATCAAAAATTCCACAAATCCTCAATACAAACCAAAGCAGTTTGCCCCATTTAAAATCATTAAAATTATATTCATTCAAAAATCACACAAATTTTCATTAATTAAAGTTTTATATTAATGTAAAACAATGGTAAATTTACCCTGTTTTAAATTCATTAAAATTTTTGCCCATATGCAATCATATAAACTTTCCCTATATAAAACATGCAATTTAATACATATCATGGAATAATTTTCCACCATAATAAGAATAAAAATATATCCAAGTTAATAATCATTTTAAATTTTTGGAATACTTGGTTTTATTAGCGATTCTAAGTTTTGCCAAGCTTTGGATTACGAAGCAGTAATCATCTTCCGGGCAAATGCATGAATTTATCCAAGAAAACTGTCTCTGATAAGAAAACAATGATTTTTCATGGGAACTAACAGGAATATATTAACGTATATAAAAACATAAAAGGGTTTCTCCATATACGAGATACAACATAGAAAAATTTCCCCTATTTAAAATACATACGTTTGAATGCAACCAATGCACCAAAATGCAAACAAGGAAAAATCGGTGCACGTATACGTATAATCATACACAATTTATCGCAGGCATTAAAATACAACGAAAATTTTCCGCACATAAAACCACACAAACATGTTCCCAGTCATACAAAATCACAAAAAGTTTGTCCATAAAAAATCATACGAAAATTTTGTGCATACAAAATCACAGCAAATTTCCACCATACATAATATCATAGAAAAAGTTTCTTTCAAAATACTTAAGAATACAAAAAAAAATTGTCGGAGTTCAATAACACACAAAATTTAGACTCCATGCCCAAAACCTTGAAAAAGTTTCAGGCATAGAAAATCCCAAAAATTGGACCAAAGCAAACCAAAGGAAAACAAACCATTAAAAATAATGCGCCATATGAAAATAGTAATACAAATCCCAGATAAATACATATATACACAATATACATACATACATATACATAATACGTAAGAAATACAAAAATTGGGACAGCGAATTCGTCCCACTTAAAATCTTATATGTAGGAAAAAATAAAATAAGGATGACACGCAATAGAGAAATCGCAACTAGCAATAATAAACCTCCACCATATGCACATAACATTGGAAAAGCCCTGTCATCAGACATGTCAATGTAATAAAGCATTGGGCACTCCCAAACAATAATTCCCAGCTTTTTCCCACCCTTCAGATTTCCTCCTCTGTAGGTTGAGCAAATAAGAGAGAATTTTTTTTTCCATTCCAACATTTTCCCTTTTCCTAACCACCCACTTGTACTCTCCCGTAAGAAATATCCCAACAATCCCACATATGGAAACTACATATCTAATTTATATCCCGGGAATCGTTATGACAAGGAAAAATCAAGGAGAAAGTAGGAGAAATAGAAAAAGGAGAAGAATAAGAAGGGAAATCATTTGATCCAAATGGAAATATTTACCGAGGGAGAGAGAGAGAGAAAAAAAGAGAAATTTGGAGAGAAAGTAAGGGAAAGTGAATGGAAAGTATATAAAAACCTTTCATTTATTTATTTTTTTCCTTACCGAAAAAGCAAAAGAAGAAGACGATGGAATAAAGGAGAATGAGGACGGCCTGAACCCTCGGATTTTCAAAGATGTAGTCATCCTCATAGTCATCCGGCACTGTCATCGTACTGTTTTCCATTTTCTCCTCCTTTAGTCCCCCCGTCGTCCCCGTCTAAGACTTGTTCTCGTATTCCGATGCATTTTCCCCATTCGAAAGAAGGATTTCTGCTCCGTCCACACAATCAAATCAATAGAAATAATATTCAAATATTTATTTAATACTTATACAAATAGTATTTTCTGATTTTTTTCCCAATTTTCACATTTTTTACATTGCTCAGCGTAAGATATCGGGAAGATCCGAATGTGCTAATTTGTATGTCTTCAATGCTAAATTTTAGTACCTTTTGATATTTTCCTGATGCATTTATTTACATGTAAAATATTTTTTACCGTGGTTAAGCATTGGATTTCGGGAAGATCCGAATGTTCTAATTTGTATACTTACAATGCTAAATTTTAGTACCTTCTAATACTTGACCGATGCACAATTCGCATGTGAAATATTTTTTACCATGGTTAAGCATTGGATTTCGGGAAGGTCCGAATGTGCTAATTTGTATGTCTTCAATGCTAAATTTCAGTACTTTTTGATGCTTTACTGATGCATTTATGTTTGTGAAATATTTTTAGTATGGCTAGACATACGATTTTGGGAAGATCCAAATGTGCTAATTTGTATGCCTACAATGCTAACTTTTGGTACCTTTGGATACTTACCCCTTTGAGACTCTTTTTATGTATGTAAAAGCTTTTTTTTTATTATGGCTCAGCATAGCATTTCCGGATGATCCGAAGGTGCTAATTTATATACCTACAACATAAAATTTAGCACCTTTTGATACTTCCCCGACGCTATAGAAAATAAGGTTTGATTTTTATTTGCATATTTTTTTTATATCATGGATTTTGATGTCACAATCACACTCTCACAGTACATACACACACATCTGATATTTGCACGTATGACAATATTGGCAATCACGTGCGATGTTATCCAGGAGGATGAAATTCGAGACTGTGTTTGCTGTTTGCACTTCTGAAGGAGTTTTCGCTCCTTGCCCCGCAACCCGTGTACCTCCCACGCTGAACTAGGAAGAGAGAGGGGGAACGAGAGTTCCAAGGAAAAGCAGATGTGGTGCAATTTAATTTGAGATTTTCCGAGCAATTTAAGTTTGTTGCGGTAGGGTTGGCAGGGATTTAGGTTTTGGTTTGGCTTGATTTAAAGCGTGCTTTTGCAATTTTTTTGTATTAAAAAATTGTTTTTATTTAATTTAAAATTTAATTTTATTGTTTCCTCCTTTTTTAATTTTTTTTATTCTTTCATTTTTTTAAACTCTTTTTAAATTTTTTTTTAAACTTTCACAAATTATGTTATCGGTTATTTGCCAATATTCTTATGTATTTATTTTCAAATTGGTTGAGAGCAAGAGATAATCCATATAAAATACGGCGAAAAATTACTATTAGAAAAGCAAATACTAATGGAAATCTGTAATGCAAAGATGTAAATCGAAGTGCACTTAGGACATTCAGCTGCTTGCTCTGTTCATTTTGACTGAGTAAGTGCGTCCCCGTCGGCACTCCTGTGCTGTCCGTTCAATTCGGAACCTTCTTCTCTCAACTTAATAAAATCCCAACTCTTTAAAAGTATTCCTTGTCTCATTAGATAACATGCCCTCTCAAAAATTTACCCATCCCTTTACTTTTATTTCCATCCACGTTCAGTAATGATCAGGGTTTTTTTACATGGCTAGTAGTCTTAAAGAGAGAAAAGAACCTATATGTGAATCCTTGAAAATATTTCATAACTTTGACTGGCAATAACTCTTGCAATCTTGCTCCGATTAAAACGAACGCGGTGCCATTCGATTGGAAATCAAATTCTGCATGTAAAGTAATCCATTTAGAGAATTTGTTCACAAAAATTTTACCGTTTCTCCGGTGGAAATCCAAGGCGTTTAAATCCAAAAAATTATATATAGTTGCAAAATTTGTCAATTTCTATCTCCGTTGTTTACCGCCCGATTTTAGTGGCGTATCTTTCAAACGATGCAGTGCGTTGAGAGGATCATTTTGTGTATGCACAAGTTGAAAATCCGTTAAGAGTATTTAAAGTTATGACTACAAACAAAATCGGATATACACATACGTTGTTGCCTTCGTTGTTAGTGTTGCACGTTTATTTACACGTGAGATTTCACAAACCACGTGGCAATTTGGCACGATGTTTTTCCAATTTTGTGCTCAACATATAAGAACGGCAATCAATGTGTCAAAAGTTTAGATATCTTGGAATAATATTTGATAACACTAGTGTCTTTCTGTCTATGTCGTATAGACATTTTAGTCTCATAATTGCAAACAAAATATTATTTTCATCTCTTTTCACATTAGATTTTCTGCGATTTCCATGTAAAACACATAGAATCCTCTGCCCACACAATAGAAAAGTTTAGCGATCGACCTACTTCAAAACCAAATTTTAGTATTGCAATTGATCAATGCCGAAATACCTTTACGCGACAAATTACTATGTAAACATGCATATAATTAGGTTTAATGCTAGATCTGTTATTCTTCAAAACAAATGTTTCCCTTTATTATTTGTATTGTTTTCCATTTTCTATCCCCGTATGCTTTTTCGTAAATTACTTGTGCATTTGTTTAGTACTTGTGCCATTTAGTTTACATTACTAATATTAGACAGCTATTTACAAAGTTTCTTCTTGTACATACCTTGTTTTACTACTTGTTGTGCTTGTACGCTTTAGGTTTGTGTGCTCTGCATTTGTTTTTATGAGTTAGTGTAATTTTCTTTTTGCTTTGATTATTTTGAGGAATTGTGTGGGCGTGATTATTAATTATTTACACACGTTTTCCGCTTTTGTGACAATACGCTTTCAATTATTAACAAATGGTTTTCATATTTTTGTTTAGAGCTATGCAGTTCCTATGTATTTTGTATTTAAATACAAAATACACTGGAACCTCGCTATAAGAGAACGCTATAAATGACCAAAATCTGCCTCTTATATAGGAATTCTCTTATAAAGAGGGCTCGTGTGCATATAACCATGTATGACATGCGAGCCCAAAGGATCTCTTATAGAGAGAATTCTCTTATATGGAGGCCTCTTATAACGAGGTTCCAGTGTATTCACTAGTTTTAACACGTTTTCCATAAAAATGTTTTATTTTAAAACAAAATTTGCAGTCCCCATCACGAAATAATTACAAAGCTTGTTGCAAAAAGGAATTATTATACGTTTTTCTAAATTCTCATATTTTAATTAAGTTTCTAATTTTCCCCTTCATTTGCACAAACTGGTGTTTGCTACTTCATCCACAGCACGCGCCATTAGAACAAAGCATTGTGTAAACAAATTTTAATTCTAGAATTGTTTACCATTTGGAAAATTTAAACGGGAGATTTTGTCGGTTGGAAAGTGTTTTTATAACGACGTTTTTCAGTGCTTAGCATATGTACATAAATAATATAATTACACGTATGTACATACATATGTGCGGATATGTATATGTCTATTACACATATGTACTTACCATGCATTTAAATGCAACTAGTACATGTGTATATAAATGCATAGGAAGGACTCCACAAGCAAAATTAATCAAATAGGATTCCGCACTTATGAAGCGCCAATAATGGAGACGAAATTAATTCGTGGGAATTTGAGAAGAAACCACTCACAAGGTCTAAGGATATGTTGACAGACATAGAGTAAATAAAGTTAAAGTGAGTGCAATTTCTGAAATTGGACAAACATAATAATTGCGAGAGCAGGATTTTCCTCCCTTCCCCTATTCTGCAGTGGGGAAAAAGTATGGAAAACTTGGCGTTGTTTTCTTTGACGTTTTCTCTCCAAGGGCTGGCGTTGATAAATTTTGGATTTTCAGCTTTAATGCTTGTCCTAGAAATTCTTAATACGAATGTTCCACGCTTGATAAAAATGTGGAATTGACCAAAATTATGACGACATCATAATTTAATTTCATTATAATTTCGTTTAGAAAACGTTTAAAAAATGCAGCGGAAAGTATGTTGACTTTCAATTATGTAAAACAACGATGCAGAAAGAAAATAATGCACATTGGAGTTTTGAATAATTTCTTGGCAAATTGTCATAAAATTCGCTGCCAAGTTTTAACATTTTTCAAAGTTTATAATTTATAAATTTATGACATTGGATGTAATTCTAAATAATAATTTTGTTTTACCAAACTTATAATAAAACTCGTTGACATGCTTGCAAATTGGCCTAATGTTCTGACTCAATCTCTGTATTACTGAAGTTTAACGTTCTATTTCGTATTTTTATTAGGTAAATTTTTAAGTAAATTTTCAATTTATTAGCCAAATTTACAACTTTCACGTTAATTTAAAACTTTTGGGGCATACTACAATTTTATTTAGTTAATTTGAAAATAGTTGGTTGAGTACAAAATTTAATACATTATTGTATAATTTATTGGATAAATTTAAACCTTCTTGGATAAATTTATAATTTATTCGGTAAATTTTTAATTTATGCAGGAAATTTATAATTTATTCAGTAAATTTATAATTTGTTCAGTAAATTTAAAATTTATTGAGTAAATTTAGAATTTTTTTGGTAATGTATTCAGTAAATTCATAATTTATTCGGTAAATGTATAATTCATTCAGTAAATATATAACTTATTCGTTAAATTTATAATTTATTCAGCAAATTTATAATTTATTCTGTAAATTTATAATTTATTCACTAAATTTATAATTTATTCAGTAAATTTATAATTTATTCCGTAAATTTAAAATTTTTTCGGTTAAAATGTATTTGGTAATTTTATTTGGGAAATTTATAATCTATTCTGTAAATTTATATTATTTTCGGTAAATTTAAGATTTATTCCGTAAATTTATATTTTATTTGGTAAATTTATGATTTCTTCCGTAAATTTAGAATGTATTTGGTAAATTTATAACTTCTTCGGTAATTTTATAATTTATCGCGCAAACGTATTAATTGGGTGAAATATTTTATAGGCTGAATTTGTAATGCTAATAAGGGTAGATAAATTTAAAATTCATTGGGTGAATTTATATTTCATTGAGTAATAACTCTTTGGATAAATTTATAGTTTATTGGGTAAATTTCTAAGTCATTGGGTAAATTTATAATTGATTGGGTAAGTTCAAAATTTACGGGTAAATTTATAATATATTGGGTAATGACTAAGCGTAACTCAAAATATAGTGGGTAAATGAAAAGTTAATTAGGCAAATTAGAGAATGATTAGGCAAATTTCAAATTTAATAGACTGACTTTTTATAGAAATTTTGTTAAGTTACAGGGTAAATCTTAAATAAATGTTAATCGCGTTTAAATACAAATTGATAGGAAAATCCCATATTGTAAATGTAGATTTCATTGGGTATAATCGTATCTTAAATATGAAATATATGAGGTAAATCTTTATAAAAAGCACCATGTTCATAACATATATTTAAATTCCTAGTGTAAATCTAACAGGATTTTAATAGTTTTTATCAGCGTTCCAATTTTAGTTTCCTTAGCAAAAAAAAACGCATACGCAAAGCTCAACAGGAATCCACACATGCCACATATGTGTTCTCGTCAAGTCCTGAGAGTGTTTTCACAATGTTAAGTATCTTGTTTACTTATAAAAGTTTTTTTTTTGAAAGCGATAAATCCCATGAGGAACATGTGTTCGTCCCGTCCAATTTCTTGTATAACACGCTGCATTGCAGCCATTAGCATTGTATTATTTACTGACACCTCCGTCAAAAACTACTCCCGACGACGCCAGAAAACCTTTTACTCGTGTGAACTTTCCACACCGATATTGTCTATCAAAATCAAAAGATACGGGAGGGAATCGTGCCGCTCCAGCGTACAGATTTCATCCGATGAATTCACGTTTTACGCTGCTAAATTCCGATTTTCCAGATTGATAATTTGTTCAATGTATAGCACAAGCAACAAATTTATACCCAAACATTAGTACAAATGTTGATTTTACACAAATTTTGGATGAGCGTTTGCTTTGTTTCAACGTTTATATTTTTATATTTTCTAAAAACAATTTAGAATTTCTAATTTTTAAAATTTTCCACGAAGTCCCGCATGCACAATTTTTCAATAAAACATCTAATTTTTAAATGAAATTCCAAAATCGTCCAATTTTCCACCATTAGTCAACGATTTTCCTAAATTTTTAAACTAAATCTTAGCTTTACAAACAATTGTAAGATTTTGTAACGTAATTTCCTAATTTCTAATTCAGTGTACAAATTGGTTATAAAATAATCTTATATTTTCAAAATATTCCTCAAAATTTGCTATTTAGTTTCTCACTTGTTCCAAGAAATTGTCAAATTTGTCTGATTTTAAATTTTTTTTTCTAAAAACTTTTGGGATTTTTGGAAAGCATTTTCCACTTAATTATTAAATTTGTGACAAAATTCAAAAACGTTATTACGAATTAAAATTTTTTTAATATCATTTTAGTTTTATTCAACAGTTTTTCATTAAAATTTTATAGTTTTTCATAATTATTAAACAAATTTACAAAACGTTTGTCCAAAATTGTTAAATCAAATGTTCTCAAAATTTCCTGAATTGATTTTAAAAAAATCTAAAACTAATTGTCAAAACTTGTTAATGAAAGTTTGACTCTAAACTCTTCACCATAGTATATTTAATTTTTATAACCCGTGGGCAGACTTGCCAACCCCATAAACTTTCCAGTTTTAGCAACGCCGTCAACCCGAAAGTTGATAACATTTTGGAAATGATCCTTGTTGTACGTACATACGTGTGTGTGGGACACACATGAACCCATTAATTCCCTCTTTCATGAATGATCTCTTTATTCCGTCGACAATGCCGGCACTCATCCGGAGTCCTCCCATGTCTCTATGCCTAAATTCCCTTTATTATTAAACCGCGGGTTGGAAAATAAAAGAATTAGAAGAAGAAATGTCAGGAGTCACCCGTAACAAATTAGTTGATTGTGTAAATTTTAATAGAATTTACCTGTCAGCCTGGGTGAAATAAAACCATAATTCTTCTCCAACGGCAATGTTAATAATAATGCTCCTTCTTCCGTCTCTTCAAAAACAAATTGATAATTCCCCACTATAATTTGTCGTCTTATGTCTTCGTTTTCTATTTCTCCACCTCCTCGTCGATTTGTTGGCAAGGGCAAACACAAGTCGCACCGCACTCCCTCACCCACAACAACACTGCTACACATATTGTACACAACTACCACCGAGACGCCTGTTTTTCTTCTTCTACTCCGGCACGAGAACTGTTTCTTGTCCAAGAGAGAGAGAGAGGGAAACGGATTCGTATCCGCCAAGCCAAATACAACTTACTCTCTCATCCCTCGCATTTATTAACTCACTCACTCACTCCTCTCAAATATCTTCCTTCCCCTTTGTCTGTAATCCATACACTTGCTTTTGACTTTTGGCGCAGACAGGAGTCACATTATAGAATTTAATTGCTTGCAATTCAAATCTCTCTATCCGTGTCTCTAACGTCGTCAAGTCTATGATGTACGCCGATAACCTTCACCTTCCTATTCTTTTTTATACATGCTATCAGGGCATTTTGCACGTCCCGGTAAAAAATTTGGGCCGACCTTAATTGCATTAAACTTTTGTCGTTCGTTGGTTTCACTTATTTATGTTTTCTTTACCCCGGGGCGGTTACAAGTTTGTTTTTCTCGAATTTAGTTTTTAGACGTTTTACTATTTCACAAACTTTTTCAAGTTTAGTAAATTTTTTAGCTCTTTGAAACGTTGAAGTTTGATAAACTTTTAGGTTGAAATTTCATTAAATTTCGTTTCTACACTTTGTTTTAACGTTGATTTCCGTAATTTAGTTAAATTTTCATGAAATTTGTTGCAGTTTATTAATTAATTACGGAATTGTTCATAACCGTTGTTAAGTCATTCCACTAAAATTGTTAAGGAATTCAAAAGTTTTAGGAGTAAAATTGTCCCTTAGGTTTTAAAAAATATTGTCCAAATTTGCCAAATACAGTTGATATTTGCTTTTGTTGGTGCTTAATGTAAACACAATTTTGTTGTTAACTTTATCAAATTTGTGGGTTATAAATTGGTCAAATTTTTGTTTTTAATGTCATCAAGTGTGTGTTTTTTTAGCTGGCCAAATTGTTGTTTTTAACTTCACAATATCAGTGTTTTTGGTTTTACCAAAATTCTGTTGTAAATTTAACAAAATTTGCGTTATGAATTTAACTAGTTGTAAATATCCACCTAATTTTTGGTTTCGTTTACCAAATTGTTGTGCCTAAAAAACACCAACTAATTGTCTTTAAAACTTTGTGCACAAACGTTTTTCAGAATTTTACGTACAGGAAATTTTGGCGGGTGGAAATGAAAAATGTACCCGCAATTTTATCAGACGGATTTCATATTCACTGCCTTAATAAACGGAAACTGGAGTTCCCCCACGCAGAAATATTGGAATCCCGTCCAATTTGTCGTTTGTTATTGCAAATTCCAATTTTAGTACATCAGGGTCAAATCGTTATCAAAAGAGGGAAATTGGGGAATTTTCCTGAGAAAGATGAAAGTTGCTAAACTCCCTGAAGGCGGTATTTAAAGTTTTTTTCCTATCCGATTGTATAGAGTACAAACGGGAGTCGTCCCGTATTATATTTCAATTTGCCTATGGCAATGCCATGGATACGCACGTATGTACTTTTGTAGAAATACAATAGAGAATTCCGTTGATTACAGAGCAGAGAGATTTTGAAGAGAAATCCCACAAGTTTAAAGAAGAACGTTTTGTAAATGGGAATGAAACTTGAGGATTTTGACGATTTTTTTTACGAATGCACTTTATATTGACGAGGAATTCTAGGTAGAAGCCAAAAAAGAGAAAAGAAGAAAAAGAAGTCCCAGAATTCCAAAAAAGGTCTTCCCATTCAGAAGATAGAAATCCCAATTGTCTGTAGAAAATCCACTGCCACTGCTGATTAAAGGCCAGAACCCCGTCCGTATATTATATGTATATGACTAAAATACGAAGGGAAAAGGAGAAGATCAGGACCGCCAGGCTGGGGTCGGTCCAGCCGTAGAGAATTCGAAAAGAGAGATAAAGAGAGAGAGAGAGTTAGGATGGTGACAGTCATGCAGGAACTGAAAGGGCGAGTAAGAAAGGCAGTGGGTTTTCCTTTCCAATGCAATGGAAGCATTTGTCCATAAGTACCGTCTCACACCGTGTACATTTTTTATGCGGACGGGAAAAGTTTTGCACGCTGTACACATTCTTTTTCCCTTCCATATTTTTTGCCCCGTGGCGAAAACGGAAATATGGGTGAAGGCTCCGGTGTTGCTTATGTATAAAATATTGGGGATGCCCTCCTGTTAAAGTGTACAAATTTTTTGTATCACTTTTGTTTTATAAATGCGTAAATTTTATGTATAAACGTACGTTTCCAGTATATAAACGCGCAAGTTTTTCATACAAATGTGAAAATTTTAAATATCAAAAGACAATTTTTTTGGTAACAGAAAATTTTCTGCACAAATAGGTAAATTTCTTATATAAATGCACAATTTTTTTGAATAAACAGACATGTTCTGAATAGGTGTACAAATTTTCGGCTTTAGTATACAAATTTTCTGAATAAATGCACGAATTTGTTGAATTAAGTTGCAACTTTTCTAAATTTTTGGTTGTAAATGGGCGAATTATGAATACAAATAGAGAAATTGGCTATACCAAAGCACAAATAGTTCATATATATGTTTGAATGCTTTTTATATCACTGCAAAAATTTTTAAGGCAAATGAGCAAATATTTTATATTCGTGTACAAATGTTTTGTGCATGCGGTGAATATTTTCCTTCACAATTGGACTCTATTTTAATACAAACAGACTCCAATTTTTATACAAAATGGCAAATTTTCTATACAAATGAACATATTTGTTATAAGTTTTATAAAAACCTAAAAAGGTTTCATTGATAATTTACTGCACAAATTTGTAAGTATTCAATAAGATATATAATTTTTTTAAGAACGTTCCAAGTTTTAATACGGACGCACATATTTTCATTACAAATGCACAAGTTTTCTATGAAGATTTAGGAATTTTCTATGCGATATAACAAATTCAGTGTATCATTACAAAATATTTTCATATACATGCTCATGTGTATTACCATTTGCTATATGAATGCATGCATTTGAATCTACACACAACATAAACATTTACCACACATGGAGCTGCCTAATGCACTTGCTGATACAAGCATAACTGTGTACATAGTTTAACTATGTACACAGTTGTATATACCAAATACATTCACAAACATAATTTACTCGCCGATTCCCTCCCGGCATTTCTGATAAGCCTCCCGTTATTTTTTCGATAATAAAATGCATACGCGAGATAGCGAGCAAACATTGTCGGGTAAACATTTACGCCACCCACAGAAATGTTCCTAAATACGGATAAATCGTGTTATGCCTGCCTCAACGCGCTTAATATTTAGGATGCTTCCCACTGTTCCCTGACATTTACGTCCCCGCAGTCGGCCAGGAAAGGGAATTTGCATTTTTAGCTGCACGTTGCTGCTGCTTAAGACGAAAATGGTCTTTTTGGGAAGGTTGAAATTATTTAAAAATTAAAATTTGCAACTCTAAATCTAATTTATGTCATAGAACATGGAAAATTATTATTAAAGATTAAACATTAAAAACTTCAATTCTCCTAATTACAAATTTGCAATTAAAAATTACAATAGTAGACGTTTAAATTTATTTTTTATTACTAAACAAATGGTTTTAAAGTGTTTAAAATTTTGAACATTTTTTAATTATAATCGTTAAATGTTACTGTAAAAAATTTTGAATTAAAATTTACATACGTGTGTATATGTTTACATGTAAAATGTTGTCTCTATCAACAATTTCCGCGTTTAAATTTACTCAAGGTATACGTTTTTTGTGGCAAAGTTTATAGACAACACTGGTTACATTGCCGAATAAAAATTTTACGAAAAAAGAATTTAAATTTTATAATCATTGCAGTGTGTAAAAATTTTGTCGCGTAAAATTGCCCCAACAATTTAATTTATTTACATGAAAATTATTTGCCCAAAACCGCAAAGTGTAAGCAAGAATCATTTTGTATTCCAATGTATTTTAATGCATGTTTGTCCTCCAAATTTCCTAACGTGCTAAAAATTTCGGCATAACTTCCTTTCGTTTCTAAATTTTTAGCACTTTTTGCAAATTGAACTGATTATATTATGCCCGCGTAAAAACTTTAATACGTACATAGGTACATACATATATATATACAAAAAGTAAAACAAAATGTTCCAGATTTTAAAGCATAGCCCATAAATTGTGGCCCAAGAGCGTATCCAAAAGGGAAAAAAGCTTTAATAAAAATGTCACGTAAGATAAAATTTACTCAGCGAGACACCATAGAATATATTTGAGGCAGCGGGGGAATTTCCCCCGTTAAAAAATCTCGTCACCCATAAAATGCACGCCAAAGGTAAAAATTTGCATAGGCACTCCACGTCACGGGCCATATATATTTAGCATAAGAGAGAACGTCTCCAGGTGTACCGTGACGTCTTACAGGGAAAAAGGTAAAGCGTGTATAACAATAACACTGCTGCCGCAAACGTCGTAAAGCGACATACGCGTGCATATCAATATATACAAACATTTGCAAACATACCTTTTTGTGCAAACAGAGGTTTACAAAATTTTCTTGAAGGTTTGAAAAAATCAAATTTTTATTTTACAACCGCGATTATTTTTACAACCGCCTTATAATAAACTCACTTGACCATAGTAAAACGTTTTTTTGTGTAAATGTTTCTTATCCAATCCAAAATTTACCTATAAGAAACATTCAAAAATTCCACCGAGAAACCACTTAAAAATCAAACTTTCATATCTAATCGCTTTGTAAATTCTAAACGTTTTGGCTCTAGAGAGCGTTCAACTTTAAAATTGCACAACCATACGTAAACAAATGGGATAAAAGAGAGAATCGAACAATTTCCTGATTGTCAAAGTTTATTTTTATAGGAAACTGCAACAATATGCACGAGGTATCAAATGTTTCCAGGAATAAACTTTTCCCACAGTAATAAAATCAAAAGTTGTCTAAATTTTTGTTATACAGCGCAATTTTCCAATCGGCCAATTTCCCCATTTGGTGCAGTTACACACAATTGCACTATACACACTTGATTCGACGATTCTACCAAAACCAAACGTTTCCACAAATTTACTCCGACGTCTATGTATACACTTTTCCAATTTTTCCACTTTTCCCCAATGTGCACTTGCCCGCGATGCACTTAAAGACATAAAATCGGGAGCTTGGTATAAATTTATTTGGTTCTACGTTCCCCACACATGTATGCATATTTGCATTTATAGAAACGTCAATCCTGAAAGGAGAAGAGCGAAACACTCAAAAATCCGTTTAAATATATTGAGGAAGTAGCGCGAGTAATGCTAAAAGAGCATATGTTATGTAAGATAGGGTAAGGCATGCTATTTGTACATGCGGAACTGAATGACGGCAATTTAGCCCACTCGAATATTATCCTGTCAATTGTATTCCAATTGTGCCTGTCTTATATCCAAGCAAATAATGCTGCTGCGGCTCAGAGCGGCAGTGTTTATTTTGTGCTCCAAGTATTTTCAACAAAGAAACGACGACGACGAAGAAAAGGAAAAAGAAGAACAAGAAAAGGGAAAATTTACACAGAAAAAAGAAATGTTATTGAAAGAATTTACACTACATACATATAAGGGGAACATTACATGCATTCGGGTTTGTTATGATAAAATTGGCATGCTATAACTATAGGCAGAACAACCCTAAGGAGCAGCGTAGTGTAACGTACAACGTTCCATCTTGGCCTTCAACTCTCGTCGTTCGTCATTTTTGTAGGTCATTTTCCGCTGCGGTGCACTCCGCCCCTACTGACAGCAACTTCAATCGAAATTTCACCCGGCCACAATTGCTGACGGCTGTATTAATATGAAAGTTTTCCCCCTATACATATATACTTTCTGTTTATTCAAATAATATTGTCTTAAAAACAGAGGAGAGCAAAGAGTTGGAGGAATACACAATCGTATGACATGCAGGAAGGGAAGAAGAAAGCGGGCCAAGTGTGTGGAAGAATGGGGAAGTTTGATATGCGATTGTGGGGGAATCATGTCAGGCATTGTGGTAAAAGTGGTAAGGAACAGCAGGGCCGTCAGCACCAACAGTGGGAACAGAGAAAGAGCAACAGCAGGGAAAACATCCACAAAAGTTGAGTGAGAGATTTTGAATTTGATAGGGACAAGCTTGGATTCACATAAGCCGAAAAGATATGTACAGTGAGAACCCCTTATAACGGCATCCTATACACCGTACTCTCGCTATAAGAGATCTCCATCTAAGAGAATTCTCTCTATAAGAGATCCTTTGGGCTCGCATGTCATACATGGTTATATGCATACGAGCTCTCTTCATAAGAGAATTTCTATATAGGAGGCAGATTTTGGTGATTTATAGCGTTCTTTTATAGCGAGGTTCAAGTGTAGTTTTATTATTTAAACAAATATTTTTGAAATTCAAGTATGATTTTACTTTTGAATATACAAAGGGATGGTCGTCTATTCAGAGGATTTCGATACGAGTAAAGTGCGTCATCACAAAATGCTCCAAAATCAATGTTAGCTTCGACATGAAGGCTCGTTAAATCTGGATATACTTGAAGGATGTCTATCAACCAGGATGAGACAGGGAGTTGTTTCTTTTTGTCAATGACAGCAAAATCCACGAAATTTGGAAATTTCCTGGTGAGGTCCGCCATCCATGGAGGAAACGTTAGGTCGACACCCTCCCGCTCCAGGGTATCAATGACAATGTGTAATTCACGGACGGTTTCCAGGGTGTCGTACACATCGGACAGGAACGTCATTTGCTCAACTTTAGTGACGATAAGGCGAATCGTTTGCAACGAAGGAAAATTTTCCGCCGTGAAACAAACAAAAACATTGTCTGGACACGTCACGTCCAAAACCTTCAAGTTGGAGAAATTAATTTTTCCAAAACCTATTTTCCACTCCGGCTGCACCGTTACGTAATTAATATGCAGGCTGACTAAGGAGACTGCTACATTAGTTAAAAAAGCGCGGAAAAGTGGTTGCATTTCTTCATTCCCAATTCTGTCGTTTTTGATTTTAAAACTCTTTAACGATGGGAGTTTTAACTTATTGGGGAGAAGTTTCCAAAAGTGGATATTTTTTTCCTCTTCAACCAAATCCAAATGTAATTCCACAACATACGACAAGTTTAGCTTCAGCAAGGATGCCAGACATAAGGAGTGCGGGGATACGCGCACGTCGAGGGTGAGTTGTTGAAGTTTGGACTTTTCCAGGGACTCTACAAGAGAATCAATGTGGTTGCATGCAGATTCTCCCAAACACGATAGTTGGATTTTTAAATTCGTCAAGCCCGGAAACCTCACGTCACTGAAGGGGACTCCCAGGTTCTCATTATTTATATCTGCCATTATGTGTAACGTTGATAAATCCTTCATCCCTTCCTTTAAAAAATTATTCAATTTTTCCAATTGCTGAGTTTCATCCGGAATTTCGTACAGTTTCAAACTTGTGACTCTATTTTTGTTGCGAAGGGCCAGATTATAAAGCTCATCGTTGATATTTCCAGAAGTGGACACATGGAAAAAGTTAAAGGGACGAGGAAGGGCTCCCCCGTTCCGAATTTTAGCTCTTGATTTTTTGCAGTTACGAAATCTTTCCAGAGAACTTTCATTCAGATTTACAGTGGAGTACTTCCGCAATGAAGAGCACGCTAAACTGTTCCAATATTGGTTCACCAGTCGGCACGTTTTTAAAAGTTCCACGTCTTTTAACCACCCCAGAAATATCTCCAGGACCTTAAAAAAGTTATTCCAACATCAGATTCAATAAATTTTTGAATTCTGTTCTGAACATTGAACACGATTAAAGTTATTGTCTTTTTGTGTGTAAATAAGCTCGAAAGAAGCCATATAATCTGCAACAAAAAAAGCCGTGCGAATTATAAGTGAGCTAAAATTCTACTTATATTTTAATATAAAATAAATAAATTACTAAGGTCGGGATTTTCCTTTTGGCTTGTCGGACACTTTTAGCAATTATGACTTTTTTGCCCGGTTCAATAATATCGACTTTGAGGTTAGTTTCATTGATTTTGACTTTTTGGTCCACTTGAACAATTTCACAACTTCGGTCATGGTCCGGAAGGTCCAGATCAAGTAATTCCTCTTCGTCCGAAGATTCTTCAGGAAGGTCCGGATCAGATAATTCCTCTTCGTTCGAAGATTCTTCGGAAAGGTCCAGATCAGATAATTCCTCTTCGTCAGAGAATTCTTCAGTTTTCGATTTGTACTTTCGCAATGAAGAGCATGCGGAACTGTTTTTATTTTGGCTCACTTGAACATACTTGCAATTTTGATCATGGTCAGGAAGGTCCAGATCAGGTAATTCCTCTTCGTCGGAGAATTCGTCAGTTTTGGATTTATAACTCCCCGTTAAAAAACATGCTAAACAGTTCTTATTTCGGTTCACTTGAAGATTTTGACAATTTTGATCAAGGTCAGGAAGGTCCAGATCAGGTAATTCCTCTTCGTCCGAGATTTCTTCCGAAAGGTCTACATCTGGTAATTCCTCTCTGTCCGAGAATTCTTCAGTTTCGGATTCATACTTGAGCATTGAAGAACATGCTAAGCTGTTCTCATTTCGGCTCACCAGTCGGCAAGTTTGTAAGATTTTCAGATCTTTCAACCACCCTGGGAAGATCTTCCACTTCGGAAACCACTTCAGAAATCTCTCCATGACCTTAACAAGTTATTTGTATGTTAGTTTTAATTATTCATTGAACTCAATTGTGAACATTGAACACGTTTAAAATTAAGGCCGTAAAAGTTTAGACTAATAAATAATTAAGCATTTCAGTAAATTACTTATGTTAGTATGTATTACAAGCCGAAAATGCCGTCGCATTTTCAGTTGAGGGTAAAATAAGGGCATAATGGCATTTTGAGCATTGGCATTTTGGACATTTTCAAACAGAAAATCGGGCAAATTTTCGGGCATTTTAAAGATTTCCGGCCTATTTTTGGAAAATTTTGATAATTTTTTAAAAAGGTCTGAATATATTCACGACAAATATTTTACGTATTTAGAATTTAAGTCATTATTCAGTAATTTCAGAACTTTTCGGAGAGCCCGGAACCGTACTATTTTAGATAAACCCGAAAATAGCTAAAACTAATAGTTTGCATCCAAATAGACCCATTTATGCGCAAAGTTGATTTTTTTTCAATGTCCATGTATTTAAATGGGAGCACCAAATGCTTTCCGGGGATTTGCTGATAGGGAAAAAACCACTTGACCGATTTACATGACCATAGTATCAAATGAAAGGAAATTTAATTCTCTAGAGTAGATTTTGCGAACGTTAAATGTTTTTCACTCCATCCTATAAAAATGTGTGATTAAGTGCTCAAAATTTGAGTTTTTCAACTCTGCAAGCCAAACTAGCTACCAGACGCAAATCAGACATTTATTTTCGAATTCAGCACAAAAAGTTACTCTAGAATCAATGAATTAAAAAATTTTTGTTTCCCATACCGTATGTCAGGCAACATTAAAAAACCGAAAAATGTGCAAAAAGTCTAAAAATTGTGCACCTCATGGCCAAACATTTAGTCACTTTTGGACTTTTTTGCACATTTTTAGGCTAATTCTACTCTAGAGAATTCAATTTCCTTTCATTTGATACAATGTTCATGTGAATCGGTAAAGTGGTTTTTTCTCTATCAGCAAATCCCCAGAATGCATTTGGTGCTCCCATTTAAATACATGGACATTGAAAAAAAATTAACTTTACGCATAAATGGGTCTATTTGGATGCAAACTATTCGTTTTGGCTATTTTCGGGTTTATCTAAAATAGTACGGTTCTGGGCTCTCCGAGTTCTGAAATTACTGATTACTAATTCTTATCAATTTATTGACGATAGTTTGTCTTTTGTACCATTTTATTTATTTGTGGAATTTTTTGAAAAAATTGGGGAAATGCCCAAAATGCCCGAATGTATGCCTAAAAATTAGACATTTTCAATTATCTGTCATAGGCAGATTTTTAGAACATTTGCCCAAAGGGCCGGGCATTTTCAGCAGTGCGTGCAGAAACATGAGGACATTGTAATTTTTTTGCAAACACTAAATACCGTACAAAACGTGTTTGCCGTCTAGCATGCAAACCGTGCTTCATTGTTTGCATATTTTTCAGCATTGAACCTAGGCACTTCATATTATTGACAGAATTAAAAAAAACATTATGTAATTACCTATGTAAGAGATTCTTTGGACCGACTATCATAGATAGTTTTCAAACTCATTCGAACGCAGAGGAAACCTAAAACTGAAATCAAAGGGTTCCGTATTACCATTTCGTGATCATTAAACGTTATATGTGTTGACTCAAATTAAAAATGTTTTAGAAGGTTCCTAATTTAATCTTACTGACTGAAAATTTAAATTTTAAGAGTTCTTGAAATTTGAAAGATTGCAGTAAGCAAAAATATTAGCAAAAATTTTAACGCAAAATTCGTCCTCTAGTGTGGACAGATTTTATAATATTTAGCTCTATATTATTAGTTATCTTTGAAATGACAAACCAGTTACTTGTAATGACAGAAAATGTTTTTGTCCACTGATTATTTCTAATTTTCTCTAACTTTTGGATTTTGAAAGTTATGCTGTTGTCAACTTTTATATTTATTCCTTTCTTTCTCTCCCACGAAGGCAAAGGAAAGCCAAAGTTTCAATCAAATATGTAATTCCGTCTGCCTATTTTGTGCTTAATTGTAGATTTTAGGTTTGTAAATTTTGAAAAAAAGAAAAACAGATTTGCAGGTTTGAAAAAATACGGCTATGCACTAGCATCCGTTGCCTCAATGCTTTTCATCTTCTCGAAATGGTAATGAAATGGTAATAATAGTCAACTTCAACGACGATTTAACAAATTTAAATTCAAAAATTTGGTCAGTCTACTATACAGTAAATACGTATACACGTGATTTTCCTACCTATAACAAGCTGCATATTATAACCTCATATTGGTACTACATATCGTCGGTGAAGTATCAAAAAGTACCAATTTCAACTCTGAAGGTATAGCAATTGGTACTTTAGGATCCTTCGCGGACGATATGTACGATTGCCGTGGGATAAGTTTAAACATTTCTGCGCTAGAAGGCGTAGCAGGTGTACAGACAAAGTGTGAAGTGAACCCCAAGTCTAAATAGTTTTTATTTCCATCTTAAAACATGTATTCCAAAATCTTTAATAATGGATGCAG
Organism: Lipothrix lubbocki; assembly: GCA_034696945.1. Classification (NCBI taxonomy): domain Eukaryota; kingdom Metazoa; phylum Arthropoda; class Collembola; order Symphypleona; family Sminthuridae; genus Lipothrix; species Lipothrix lubbocki. The sequence continues at coordinate 5,125 of JAQGAK010001576.1, read as the reverse complement.
AAGGGCAAACAATATATGTATCAATCGAAAGAGTTTAAATCAAAGGGACAAGTTTCGGATTAAATTTGTTCAAAATTGTTTTCACAATTTAAACAGCGTTTGGCAGGGAGTTTAAAATTTGTATGCGTGAGAATTAAGAATAGACTACAGAAATGGATTTTTATAAGAAATGCGATTATTAAATTCTTTAAAGAACTTTATTCATTTTCAGAACATAATTTATCAGCAGCTATAATTGAAATTCAATTTTATATCACGATAAGTTCCAATGCGTTTTAATAAACTAATTACAGAGTAAAATAAATAATCCGGCAAATTTTTAGTAAAAAACATTTAACGACAAATAAATACACACATAATATATTACATGAAACATGAGTTTTGTGACAATATTTGGGTGGACCAATCCACGACTAGTTTTAATATATTTCTGTAAATGTTTAACACAGTTGTTAACTGTGACCGATTTCGGCCAAGTTTTTCTCAAGCAAATGTAAGGCGCAAAAGCAAACATTTTACATATAAAGCTGAAAATCTACATACAGAGAATTTTCCAAATGACCAAAAACTGAATTGGACAACGTAGTAATAGTTTGGGCACTAAACGCTTGCGTCAAGCTACATAGTTACAAGATGGAACATCCACTATCTCCTTCAGTACAAAATGGGATGATTTCACTTATACAGAACTACCTCGCAGTTGAAAATTTACCTAAAAGCTCACTGTGTTTTCAGTATCAAACGCAATTTCAACGGAATATTCCAACTTGCAGTGAGTTGATCATGGATATCTTTAAACGCATTTAATCACACGTTACATTAAAATGGCCCACTATATGCAATTAACAATAGCGACTTCTGGTATATTTTAAAATGGCTTCCGTGTCTAACCGGCAGGCTTAAAACTACTATTTGTCCTATAATTTTACCCACGATGTATCTAATTTTTACCTTCTTTTGTCATGCTATCGTTTTATTTTTCTACGAAATCATGCAGGATTGTCTATATACATACCATGCACTATAGGGATGCTTGGTAGCACATCTTTAGTTTTGCGGATGATGATTGAATATTTAAATTTTCGTCGATATAATCCATATTCGCACAGAATCATTTTGACCTTCCAGTCTATCTTATGGCTTCCCTTGTTCCAAATATGTCTCGCCGCTGAAGATTTATTGAAGTGTAACCCAGGAAAACGGTTCGAGTGTTCTTTATTGCAGATGTCAAGGTCTCTTTTTGTTTCACCATTGTACAAATATGATGTCGCAGTTCTTGCACTCAATATTACAGATGCTTTCTTTTGATGTTGTATTTCTTCTTTGTATTGCATTGCACATTGCACTGGTTAAGCTGGACACCTTCATGTCAGTTTACTTAAATGTTATTTTTCTTTTCCCATACCCCCAATTAAAAACAACGGTCACATTTTCCCAACCTGCCAAGGCTTTTTCAAGTTTGTCCACTGTTCTTTGGGTTTCCAAGAAAGGTCCAAAATTGATTTTCAATCTTGTCAACGCTTTAAGATGATTTTTGCTCATCGCCAAAGCCTTGGAAGATAGCCGCCGGTTCTGTTACACACCCAAAGGTCAATTAAAATGGCTCGTATATTCCATTCTTAGTGTATTCAGTACTGATTTTTTTCGTATAATAAGATTTCATCAAACGTTTACAGGTTACCCAAGGAAATTCTAAATGTTCTATTGCCGTCAGGAATGACAACAAATAAAAGAACGAGTCGTTCAAGACTTCAGGGTCGCCACCGATCAAAACAAGTTCCTCCAACTCTATAAACCAACAACAGCCTAATGTTTAAAACAATTTATTAATTTCACAATTTCAAGAACTTAGATTTTCAATAATAATTGCAACATATTATTGTTACTAATTTGCAGAGCTGTCCAAAAAATACATCAAAATACAAACAACAAAGTACATTTCTGAAAAATTGAAAATACAAGTTACAAAATACATTTGCTGTTCAGCAAAATACAAAATAAATTTCCAACTCCACGAAAATACAAGTTACAAAATACAAAACTCTTTTGCTTTTCAGCAAAATACAAGTTACAAAATACTTTTGCTTTTCATCAAAATACAACTTACAAAACACATTTACCATTTCGTGAAAATACAAGTTACAAAATACATTTTTCCCCACGAAAATTCGAAACACATATTTAAGACAAAACGTCCGAATTTCTTTTGATTTATGATAAAAACCAATGAAATTGCGTTCAGGACGAGGGGTAAGTTGCAATTTAATGCGGTGAAAAAACTAAATAATATGCTGTTTGATGCTGAAAATACAAATACAAAATACATTTTTAAAATCAGCCAACGTCGAAATGCAAAATACATTTTAACATTATGAAACTTTAAAATACAAAAATGTATTTAAAATACATACCATGTATTTTGGACAGCTCTGCAAATTTGTTGTTTAAAGCTATATACATATTTTTTTATTAGATTTAATATTATAAATTTAAAAAAAATAAAAGTGATATTACTTTTCCAGCCCAAAAACGGGGAGGTAATCGAAGATTCTTCAAACTCGTTCTGAACTTCATCAGCACGGACTTCAAGAAGTGCAATGTAATCAATGTTGGCTTCGACATGAAGGATCTTCAAATTAGAATATGCTTGAAGGATGTCCAGCAGCCAGGTTGAGAATGAGAGTTCTTTTCTTTTGTCAATGAGCGCAAAATCCACAACATTTGGGAATTTACTGGTGAGATCCAACATCCACAGGGGGAAAAGTAGATCGAGAGCAACCGGTTTCGCAGTATCAATGATGATGTGTAATTTTCCGACGGTCCCAAGAATGTCGTGTTCATCGCCCAGGTATTTTATTTGCTCATCTTCAGTGATAATTAAGCTGAGCGTTTGCAGCGAAGGGAATCTTCTTGATGACAAACAAACGGAAAGGTCGTTGGGGCACAACACATCTAAAACCTTCAAGTTGGGATACTCCACTTCCCCAAAGCGCATCCTCCACTGCGGATGCACCGTTATGTTTTTTAAATGTAGTCTGACCAGGGAGGGTGCTACGTTACTTAAAAAAGCACTCAGGCGCGGTTGCATTTCCTCATTTATGACTCGGTCGTTTTTGAACTTGAATATTCTTAAAGATGGGAGTTGAAACTGTGGGAGAAGTTTCCAAAACGGACTATGTTTCCCTGCCTCAACTAATTCCAAATTGAATTCCGCAACATGCGACAATTTTATCTTGAGCAAGGATGGTAAACATAATGAATTCGAAGACACACCTAAGTGAATCGTTAACTGTTGAATGTAAGAATTTTCCAGGGACTCTATAAGAGGGTCAATTTGGTTGGATGCACAGTACTGCCACGATTGTTGGATTTTTAAATTCGTCAAGCCATTAAATTTCACACCGCGTAAAGCGACAACTGATTTATGGTATCCTAAATCCCCTACATGTAAAGTCAATAAACGCTTCGCCGCTTCCTTTAAAAATTGATTTAGTTTTTCCAATGCGAAGTGACTTTCCTGCAACGTTAACAATTCCAGACTTGTAATTATATTTTTCTCGTCACGAGCCAAATCATATAACGGGTCGTTGATAGACCCAAACGTTAACACATGTAAGTTCTTGAAAGGACTGGGAATTGCCGCTCCATTCTTTTTGTTAGCTCTTGAGTTTATGAGAAAAAGAAAACTGTGCGAAGAAACTGCATTGAGATTTACAATTGCATATTTCCGCAATGAAGAACACGCCAATCTGTTCCAATATTGGTTCACCAGTCGGCAAGTTTTTAAAAGTTCCACATCTTTTAACCACTCCAGGAATACCTCCACGACCTTAAAAACAGTTATTTCTAAATTAGTTGCAATCAATTATTGACATCAATTGTAAAGATATATTTAAATATCTTTAATGCGTTTTTGCGTTAACATAGAGTTTAACATAAAGGTTAACGATAGCTACAAGTACATATAATCGAAAAATCCAATTGGAGGAATCGTCGCATTTTCTTAAATTTTCCAAAAACTTTACTTATATTTTAATACAAACAACTACAAAAAACAAGCGCGCGCAGCGCGCTTGTTTTTGAGGCGCGGCGGCCCAATCAAGTTATCCGGCTATATTAGTATGTATGTACATGTCTTACATACTTTATATACATAATACGCGCCTTTAATATGTTTAAATTTTTGAGAAAAAAAGTAAAAATCGTCATTTTTGACCCCGGGACTCACTAGCTACGCCTAATATAAAAATATGACCTTGGGTGTAATTTTATGGTGTTTCAGAATTACCCCCCAGGAAAAGGTCTGCGAGAGACAGTTTTTTCAGAAAAAAATAAAATGTCGTCAAAATTTCGAATTTTACCGCCAAAAACGGGTCAAAATTTTGAAACTTGTAAATTGGGTCCAAAATCTGTTCTTAAAATTTCGGGACCTTTCCAATAATGTATTGGGGGTCCTTCTACGACCAAAATTACGGATTTGGGAAAAACGTTGGATAGGAGAAGGTAGAAATAATTGTCATCACACACAAGATATTCCTACTCACTCAGTGAAAATATCCGCGTAACGTACAAACTGCATTAGATTGACTGACTGATTGCGTCATGAGCGAAGGAAAAAAATGTCTGCAAAGTGAATTCTCTTGTGGGCAAACTTTTAATAGCGGCAATTGGCACAGCGGTAGCTGTACACCCCCACAACCCGCTCTATTTCTTCTCCCTCTCTCTGTGTTATATGCCGCATAAAATCCAAATTTTTCAACATGAAAAATAGTTGCCTTCCCAGTCCGCGACATGCTCCAACAATCCGCCAAGACGTTCCAAACGGAATTGCTGAAGATACACCCGAATTACGACCAGAGCGCGCAATCCGGCAAGCAGCCTAACCCCTTCGTAAAGAAATACACGGGAGATATTGCACGAACGACTGTCATGGTGCCCATTAAGAAAAAAGGCGTAATCAGGATCTATTGACACTATCATTAATTCTAAGCAGTGCTGTATAACGTTTTCATACGGATACGTTATTTGGTCATTAGGGTATTTTCAAGTTAAACGGTTATTGATATCGTTATCGGTATTCACTTAATGCGTTATCCGTTACGGTTATCATACCGTTATTGTGGTA
>JAQGAK010001575.1:0-29697 GCA_034696945.1 Lipothrix lubbocki | reverse complement strand
TTGTTCAAGTTGACCGACATATTTCACAAATCTTCAATCCAACCGACATCCCGACTAAGATATTCAAGTTAGCCGACAAACAAGTTCAACTTTCCAAGTTTTTTGTTGAAGAGTTGTAATCAGAATTAAATTAGATAATAAAAGTCCAGCATCTTGTCTTACACCTCGTCACCACTTCAATGATTGTAAGAGCTTAAGCTAGATCGATCAATAAAACCACTTGTTAGTATAATTATAATGTTTATTATATGATTATAATTATTATATTGAATTTGTATTACTGTAAGAATATGAGTAATCTGGTGTGATGCGGTGGGGAGAAACGTACTGAAATTAAATGCGCGCAAAACAAATCGTCCCTCATTTGGGTGCTTCATAAGGGTAGGACTTTATATATGTATAAATTGTCGCAGTCAGTTCCTTCCTCCGATTCGCTCATCGTCAAGAATGAAGACGGCCTGGTGTATTTTATACACGTTGTGATAGCTACGCTATCTCTTTTTATGTAATATTGTTGTGTAACTATTTTATTGAATGTTGATCTGATTCCTTACTGTTTGAATTCGATTCTTACTCTAGTTTCTCATATAAATAATGAGGTTTTCCTCATTTGGACATCATTCAATTATTCTACATCTCAAAATAATTACTGTTAATCAAACCACTCTTCAGTGTCTCAACTCTAATTCGGCCGTTTTCCCAAGTTATTCCACTAAATTGATAAGCCCCTATTACGTTTAATTTTACGGATTCCAAATCAGTTACAGCCATTCTGTAATAATTCAATAAATTTCCCTTTATTTTGTGAGTGTCCTTATTTTGTAAGTGCTTAAATATTTGAAACAAAATGGTTGTATGGATATATGTATAGTGAAATATTAATATTAAATAGTTAAAGTTATTATTTATATATGGAATAAAATAAGGCTATTCACCTTTCACCTTGTCGCATTTTATCACAGGTGTTTAATAATTATTTTTATTACAGTTATTTCAATCGAATAATTTTGATTTTGATGTCTCATCGACTATATGGACAAATAAACATGTATAATTAATGATGCCAAGACTTTTTCGCAAAAATTTTCAATTCTAACGCAGTCATGCCTATTGCTAAATCAAATTTTTCATTTCGCATATTTCGTGACTAGGTCTGTGATACGTCCCGGAATGGCCGGGACAGTCCCGGAATGAGGGGCGATGTCCCGTGTCCCGGACGGGGGTATTTCGGGACACGTAATGTCCCGGAAAAATGTCCACACGACAAAAAAATTATTTCGCGGGAATTAGAAGGAAACAAACTTATTTCCAATTTTAATTAAAGTTTTGCTAAGCATGCATTCTTGGGTAAACAAAAAAATCGCCGCTGCGCGATAGTTTATTGTTTTTACGAAATAGTGGCGTCGACGTCCGTGATAATTCCCCAGAGTGCAAATATTGTTTTTAGAAAAATTATACGCACATATATATGACCCCAGAAATATGTGCACAAAGGTGATTTTGTCTGCCAACTGTATAATACGATTTGTATGTTCAACATCTGACAATATTTTGATTATTTATTTATTTAGAAAAAACTTGTGCCAATTAGTAACAAATCTTGGTTGCAGTTTATCCCTTTCACAAGATATCTTCCAAATATTAGTTAAATTTGCGCACAAGGTTACTTTAAATTTATCCTAAACATTTTTAATTGTTACAAAGTTTTTTAAAAAGTACAATAAAAATTCTCAAACCCTACAAACTTATCAAAAAATTTTTACACGAAATGTCGCTGAGACAAAACGTCGCATGAAGGTTTGTATACATTCAAACACAGGTCAAACCGATTCTGAATTTGTCCATATTGTATTTGAGTTTAATACGTAAATTTACACCGAACTCTTGCTATAAGAGAACGCTATAAATCAAAATCTGTCTCATACATGGGAATTCTCTTATGGATTTAGCTCGTATGCATTTAATTTTGTATGATATGCGGGCCCACGTTCTTTTACAGAGAGTTCTCGTATATACAGATCTTTAATAGCAAGAGTTCGGTGTATACGCCTCCCCGCGGACGCTAAAACCCATAGTTTATTCGAATCCGGTTAAATTTGGTGCACAAATTCTTGAAGTAAACAAGTAAATGTGTAAAAAACTGTGCCGATTGAACCGTTTTGGAATTACCTAAGTTTTTAAATTATGCTTGCAACATGCCGTCAAAGTGACTGTTTGCGACCCAAGGTCGCGGGTTTGAAAGTTTTTTTTATTTGTGTGGGAATTTGTATTTTTGAAAAAATGTCCCGGAATTCTGAATTTCAAATATCACAGGCCTAGTTCTTGGGGAATTGGAAATTAAATGAAATTATGACTTTGCATAAGATTTCAAGCCTTTGGAGGAAAAAAATGACGACGAATTTGGGGTTGGCGATTTATAAAATAAAAGGAAACTATAAAGTATAAACAATTAAGAGCAAGAAGAGGCAGAAGAGTGTGGAGGTTGGAAATCAATATTTTTTATAAATGCGAAATATTCTGCGTCCCCTAAAATCTAGTCAAATAATTTTCTGTTAAATTACGTCCATGATCATAATAATCGACCAAGTAGTTTTGGAACGGGTCTACTTGGATGCAAACTATCTGTTGTTGTTATTTTTGAGGAGCTAAAAAAATTTGGGTTCGGGACTTTTAGCATAAGTCTGAAATGACTATACATTGTACATAATATTTTGCCCATGCCCCCCCCCCTTTGACAATTTCTGGCTACGCGCCTGCTTACTACCAATACACACTAATACTACCGTTGAGTTTAATCCAGGAATTTCACTGTTACTAATACCGTTATGAGTTTTTTATTAATTTTTAGCCCATTTAACTCCGAAACCCACTCAAGTATGTATTTTTCTTTAGTAACGACAGGGGTAGTGTAACACTGGAGAAAATAATGTGGAGTTATGTTATCTGTAGTTTTGAGCAACTTGGGTTATACAGTAATGAGTAATACGAGGTCTTTGAAGTCGTGGTTAGAATAATTATACTTTACAATCCGTCATAGTCTGCTCGCTTTGTTATTATCCAAACTTCCAACTGAGCCTTATTTTCGTATTTTTCAAAAATCCATCATTGCCAATCTATGTCCCGACAATTCTTTCAACATAATTTCTCTATTAATGTTATGCGATGCGGATTCTACATAAGCAACGGATGCTTTTGCGTTTGCACGAAGTTACCTATACCAATTCTACCCTCCTCCAAAAATATAATAAAAATAATGCGGCAAAGTGTTTTGCCAACGAGGGAGCATTTAATTTTGCAGGGTTGAATATCTGATTCTTCATTCCATACAAGAAATAATTAAAAGACAACAAAAATCGTAACACAAATTATATTTTAAAGTTTTATTCTTCAATGAGTTAGTATAAAAATAAAATGGCTTTATTGTCTCCGAAATCAATAGTCGAATCCTATAATGTCAACTTTACTTTGCGACCATCTACAAAAACTTCAATTATGTTGCGATCGTCTCCTAGCATAATAAATTTCTGAATCATGTCATCAAGGGTTTCTCCTGGAAAGAGGTGTATAGGAGATCCGGTCGATGCGATGTCTATGTGAAGAGCGTCAAATGATTTTCCAACTTCGAAATTGCCTATGGTGGAATCCAATGATAACGCTAAACGGAATTGAGAAGATAGGGTTAAAATATACATTCGAGCAATCATAGACTATAATATCAACAGTTTGTGATAATAATATGAAAATTGAAACATTTCAATTTGCATGGGTGATTTTTTTAGTATGGTTTAGTTTATTATGATTACCTTCAGCTCCTCCCAGTGTTGCAAGATAAAATGCTTCTTTGTACGTTAACGCTGAGTATTTATTCAAGGAATTATTCATGGTCACAATTTTCGATGTCATTATAGCCTGCCGCATAGTTTCTAAAATTGATGAGGAATATCCCCCGGATACATCTGAAAAGCGATTATATCAACATCAGACCCAATCATAGTTTCACCTTGCTTTCATAGTTCAGAATTTTGTAACAATGCTTTCATAATACTCATTATTATTTGCACCATACCTGTTCCAAGACCAACTTTAATCCCTGCCGACAAGTATTTTCTAACTGGACAGAGTCCACTCATAAGGCAAATATTGGAGGTGGGGCAATGTGCAATGCCAGCATCACAGCTTTTTATTAATTTTGTTTCATCTTCATTCAAGAACACACAGTGGCCCAAAATTGTCTAAAACAAATTAAGAGTATACAAAACTATCCATTCAATCAACTCTTGTCACTAGTCAAATCATTGACTTCATGGTGTCATTGCGTTCATACTTCTGGTATCGTTAAACTTACATTGCTCGTGAGAAGTCCAGCCTTCGAGTATATTTCTGCGTAGTTTTTGTACTGGGGAAACTGTTTCGTTACTCTGACGATTTCCTCTTCAGATTCACACAGGTGAGTCTATCATTAAAAAATAATCAAACATGCATTCAAAATCATCGTCAAACAAATAGTCATTTACTATACCCTATCGAACCTTCTATATTTGTGAACAAAACTGTAAAATTAATTAATGAACATACCTGAATAGGTATCTTGTACTTCTTAGCTAAGGCACCGAGTCCACTAAGGAGCTCTTCTGAGCATGATAAGGCAAACCTGGGGGTAATCACTGGCTTAACTCTTGTGCTCTGCAAAAAAATCACACATATTTTAATGTTAATTCATTTCGTGGAAAGTGTCTGTTGCATTATTGATTATCACAAACCTTTCGTTTTAGCATTCCCAAAATAAAGTCTTCAGTGGATTTCAAAGATTCTGTAGTAGTTTCGGTGTAATTATCGGGTGAATTTGCATCCATGCACACTTTTCCAATTAATGCTCGCTGACCTAAATTAGCATTCACAAGAATTATTCAAAATCTATTAATTAATTTATCAACGCTTCTAATTTTGATTGTCAATTTGGCTTTGTCTCTCATAATATTGAGAAGGTACTAACTGTCAATTACAACTAAAGAGAATAATAATGCCAAGACAACTTTAATTTGTCACCCAAGAAATTTACAGTAACCAAATCTTGCAATCATTTGGTATTTTTATTTAAAGATAAAATTCTTAAAAACAAGTAAATTATCCGAGTAACTTACCACACTGTTCTACTATGTCAGCCAGTATTTCGGTAGACTGTCTATGGATTGTGGCATAATAACTGGCTGTTGTGGTCCCATTACAAAGAGTTTTTTGCTAACAATACAGTATGTGAGAAAATAAAAAAATACAAGATGACTTCCACATTACAACTGAAATAGTTCACATTAAATTACAATTCTTGATAAGCACAGTACTTATATTCAATTCATACCACAACTTTCTTGTAACAAGATCTGGCAAATGCAGGCTCTTGAAATCTAGTCTCCATGGGAAACGTATAGCGACAGAGCCAGTCAAGTAATGGCAAGTGCAAAGCCAAGCCTGCATTGGGATACTGTGGTGCGTGAATGTGGGTGTCCACAAATCCGGGCATCAAAAATTCGCTGAAAGACAAAAACATTAATCAATTTTACACACATCACAATAATTTCCAATTGATATTAAAAACTTAAATTACACGGCAATAGTGCAACGCAACAATATAATAGCTTACCCCCGTCCAATAACATGGATGTTATCTGAGCTAAACGAATAATGTTCTTTTAGAGATGCTAAATTGTCCTCCACATCGATAAAGACGATCTGAAATAATAAATATAATAACTTTAGAATACATACATGAATACATACATGTTGTACATATAAATTTTAATACTTGATACTAGAAATTCATATAATTAAACAAAGTTACAATATCCATGGGTTCATATAATTAGTCATTTATTTGCACTATAAATGTGATAATAATTTTTCTCGGAAGAATAACTTCAAAATAGATTTTTTACCGCAAACGATAACTTTTAAAAATACTGCACGGCGAATATGTTTTACAAGCCCAATTTGATTACACTGCTTATTACGAGTCTATCTATTTTCATTATCGTCTGTGTAGAGCAACTAACGAGAACACTAATTTAGGCACGAAAGGATAAAACATATACAACTTGTACAAGTACAAGGATGTCATATTATTATTTCATTGAACAAAAAACTTTTTATGACTAGAACAGGAAGCAGCAATTAAGCGCTACTTTACTTATATGACCTTTTGTATCTTGTCGATGAGAAAGTTATTTTTTTAACACATCCAATGGAATAAGAGATACAAATACAATTCACAACGGTAGCAAAATATCCACTGCTCCAGAAAAACGGGGCCAAACAATTACATACTTCGTTACTAAAAAACTGACGACACAACAGTTAATTCTTAACACGTATACTACACAGCAATAATTTTATTAAATAAATAATAAAATACAATATCGCTGTAATAACAAATAAGCTTACTTTGCCTCTCTGAACGCCAATTACACCATTGGAGCAAATAACAAACGGATTATTTCTGCTTTCCGAGTGGACGAAGGAGCCGAGAAAAACCCGAATTTCGTTGCATTCCCTCTCAAAATTGCCATTGTAATATGTGTAGGAGTTGTTATACGTCATTGTGGAATTATCTGTAAAAACAAAAGGCAAACAATTCAAAGAAAATCCTCAGATTGTTGATGCACACACCGTGTGCACTTCTATTGTAAATATATAAAATATTGTAAATAAGACATGTACTTATACGTAACCTTTTAGTTAGCTTAGCTTATACATTTACCAGCACACACGAATTGCACGTGCAAATTCTACATACAGTACTAATTATACGCACGGAATTAATAACACTCACTGATCCCATGTATAGTGCCTATATGCTGTAATTGTATTCGTATCATCTAATTCCTTTTAGAAAATGTAACTCAATATATTCCTGTTGATAACTATCAACTGTACCCTAACAAACACGTTTGAACACTGTAAGTGAACTAAAACAATTTTCCAGTTTCATAGCTGACGATATGGATTGAATGAGAAGGAGTGACTAATAAAAGTACAACAAGCTGTTTTGATGTACACACAATATATGTATACTGCATAGTACAAATGAAGGAAAGGGTGGCCGTCCGAATATAATTTCGCAAGTTAAACTCCGTCAGACGTAAAACGTTGCTACTATACTTGTTGTTGCTCAGTTGCTACCACATGTGGCAATTGAGTTAATTGTAATAATGACCATTATTGTGCAATTATAATCCTGCGTTTTTCCACCAATTTTGCTGGAGATGTACATAATTATGCATATTATCGTAGCAACTACAGATAATCTATATGAATGATGATATGCTGAAGAAATTGTTTTGCAAGATTACTAGTTTTATTTAAAAAATAATCTTGATCGTATGTATAGATCTGTATATTGTACATAACAACAATCTATAGGCAAGAATTAGAGCATTATAGGCATGGTAGTAAAAGTTTTCAACCTGCCACACTAATTAACCTGAGTTGAGCCTCATATGAGCTCATGTCATATATAGTGAATGCATCGGAATACATAAAACTACCATAGCAAAACTTCATATTCAATACATATTTTGCAATTTCAGATCTTATTGTTGTTAGTTTTATGCAGAAGCACACGGATCATCTTTAATATCAATGCAATCTCAATACACTTGGACTCTGACAACTGACCTTGAAGAGCGCAGCTTGTGTATTCGTATATGTCTAACGATAAGATGTAATATTTGTATACGATAACATTTGACATTTTTAAAATGCTTCTCCTTTCATATGAATATAATTCCCTCATTAACCAAATATATTAAATGCTCTCCTCAGATTGCGAGAATATCTTCACGGAAAATATTTTATAATGTATTAATTTTGTCGCGGACACTAGTGTTTATATCCATCACAAACTTATTATTATTCAGACCATGAATCATAAATTCATAAAAGTAAAACGTGTATTTGCAAAATCCACTTGCTCATTTATTGCGTATACTGTAGCGCTTTTGTACACAATGATTGTAATAGGGCATATAGTTGTGTGCTTAAGTGTATTCAACAATTAATTCAACAAATCAGCAAAAATATGTAGGAGGAAGCTCAAACAGTTTGATAAAGACTCTTTGCATAAACCTTTATAATATATGATTTGCCATTTATACCATTGACTGCATAAAATAAAACAAAGATTATGGAAATAAGTTTTGGTGCTTGTGCACTCTCAGTTTAGCGTCATCAAATTATCTCAAAAACAACGACAACTCTTAAATAGTATGACCACGTATATCATATCTATAGATATTTACTTCTTACGAAGGACTTATTTTGCCATAAAAACAACTTTTTTTCCCTTTTGCACTGACACATGAACAACGCCGCGATAGAATCAAGTTGTTGGAAGATCGAACGCAGCGCAGGGTGGCGATTTCCATATAAAATGTTGTTTTATATACGCATTTAGGAGCCGACTATAGTACATCCATACGATTTTAGTGTTGTTTTGATTGAAACTTGAATCTTTCATGAATGTAATAGGTACACATTTATAGCATACAGATTATAGATATTAAAGTTGCAATCTTCATTTTGCCAGACATCAAAAAAGTTGAAAGTATAATAAAACTAGAGTTTTTAACCAAAAGAATTAGCATGTCACGAACCACCAAATCAAGTACAAATAGGTGCAAATGCATGTATAAAAACTGCAGAATAATATTAAGTATTCAGTTTACGCCACGCCGTGTGTTAACCCTCAATAACAACATGTATGTAGGAATTTTAATCAGGCGTCTGAAATTTACGGCGACAAATTCCAGCAACAAAGACGTTGATTGTTATCACTTCAGTTTATGTATTGGAATTTCTAATAATTATGTTATTATTGTGATTGTGACCAGCTAAATATCAGAATAAATTGCGACCTAAATTTGCTAATTATGTTGTCTCGTTTATAAACTTAACAATTAAACTATAGGAGGTAATTTAAAATCAATATAAATTAAATAAAAATAATAATTAATGCCAATAAAATAAAAATTTAATCCTTATTTCTTGAAAAGTCGGAAACTATGCAATCACCAAACAGTCAGTCTTTGTACATATTATGCAAAAGCCAGAATGCATTTTGAAAATTCCGCCGATATAATTTCATGAGTAAATTTGAGAATGTTTATATATAGGATTTCAATTAAATTACGTATCTAAAAATGAAAAGTTAAAATAATAATACCAAATTTTAAATCCTCTGTAAATTCCGGAATTCTCAAGACATTCTCAAGACAGCTAGACTATCTCTTATCTATTAGAACTTTCTGGAAATATAGGAATTATTGCTTATTTTAAAAGAAATAATATACGGAAAGCCTCTGGAAGCTAAATAATAAATATTTAGGAACTTTTAGATTTATAATTAATATTTTGTACATAAACATTTAAAAAAATATAATAATAAAAATATTGTATCAATGCTTGTACACAATAAAACAAATATAGTGCAACCTTTGTTTAAAAGAATAATAAGCTTCAAAATCAAGAACAACGACTAAATACATAAATTAAATACAAATATTGCCCACACAGCCAAAAACAAAGATTGCACAACAATTTCCTTAAATGCGCACAAATTCTACACAAATAATCTTTTACCTTCAGGTGGTTGGTGGTCAAATCAAAAAAACGTGTCAATCTATAGATATGCTCCAGCCACACAGCGGTTGTTTACAACGAGAGATACTCAAGAAGGAATGCTCACTATTATTATCAGCACAACCAATACATTGGCTCAACCTTCCAGAGAATGTCTGTCTGTCCAGAGGAGCAAAGAAGCAAGGAGTTTATTTATTTTAGCTAAAAATAAATGGACAAAATAACGGGAACAGACGAAAGAGAAACCTTTTACTATTAAAGTGAAATGGAAACAATGGGATTTTAAAATCTAGCGCGGCGGATCTTTCCCTAAGGGGAGAAGTATTGTTGGGGATTCAATAGAGATCAGCCAGCATTTCTGTACACAGAGATATATATATGGGTGAAACTTGAAATAATAATGAATGACTGCTTTGAAAAGGTAAAAGGGAATCCTCTGAAGCTCTCTGGTTGTTGTTTTGTTGAATCTTCTTGCCCTTGCAGCAGCTTGCTTATACGCTTGTTGTTGTATAGGCATTTAACATTAGAAGGCAGAAGCAAATAAGCAAAGCCAAGCAAAGCAAAGCAAAAGTTGCCCCTATAAGGAAAAATCCCGTCGAAGAGGTGGAAATGTGAAAAACTTTCAATAATAATAATAATTATAGTTAGTTTACACAGTGTATTTGCTACGTAAATACATAATGTTTCAATATACACGCTGAACAAACGGTCTTCTCTTATGTGAACTAAATAGCTTTATTAAACAGAACCAAACGCACGCATATCATATAACGCCCATGTTATACAAATGATGTACTTTTGTGCATTAACTTTTATCTCATATATATGTGTCTTTCGTCTTTCCTTATGGCGTACATAGTACACATAATAGAAATTAAAGCAACACATATTAGTATAGTAGAATGTTAGTACATCTGCACTCGGTTACCTTGTAGTCATTAATGAGATGGTGAATTTGGAAAGCAAAATAAGCTAAAGTACAGTAGTGAGCAGGATGCTGAGTAGTGTAGATAGGCAGATTTGGCGAGATTTTTTAGCGTTATTATAGTCTTTTGTTTTGTATATTATACTTCAATTCTATTATTATTCTATTATCGCCATTCTCAATAGCAACATTATTAATACCTATGTTGCACTTATTCAAGTATACGAATTATTTAAGTATGAACAAAAAGTATCTTACCTTGTTTTGCTTTTATTCCCTCGCTCTTATTATTATCTGTAAGTATACTAAAAATATTTCTTATTCTTTCTCTTGCCGATACTTATTCTTATATAACATTACTGCAATGCACAACAGTGTATTTATCAGCGATTTGACTAATACGATAAGCATAAATGCTGTTCTGCAATTCAATTAGCCATATGGAGTCCATGTCCATGCTGGAACGAGCAAATTGTAACATCTGTAAATAATCTGAGTCTTTCTGCACTCAGTTTACCATGTGGAACGTAACGTGCATTTCATGGTAATATAGCACTGCAGCTATTTTAAGTACATTTTTGTATTTAATCTTTGTATATGAGCTAACTATACTCTATTATAAAAGTGTGATGATAGAGGTATACAGATTTTTATGAAAACGTAAACACTTGTAGCATACACTAATACAGATATATGGAGCAGTCAAACAAAGGTTGAGATACATGTAGAGCCTTTACAACTGGCCTCTCATTGTATGTATTATTGCTTCCTGTATCTGATTTGTATTGCAAGTACATGTTTCATAATTTTCTTAAAGTTATACAATCTGAAGGCACCCTTATACATACGAATTTTTCAGATCCAGAGACTTGTGGGGAATACAAACAGTATAAAAGGAGCCAGCTGATTTTTTTCTGAGAAATTGGCACATGTTTTTAAGGAAGTAGTAAAGCTTATGGGTATTTATTTATGAATGATCATCATGAGCATCCGCAATTAATGCTAACGTGTTCAGACTATCTCGTGGGTCAGTATTTTTGCAAAACTCCCCAAAGATAAATCCATATGCATGGAAATCAAAATACTTATATAACAACAGTATGTCATCTCCAAGAGCATGTAAGAGCATCAACGTATGGTAAACAAAAGCTGCAACGTATTTTTTAACAAAGAAAGTCAAGCTTTTTTAGCTTATGACGCAATTCTCACCCCTGGATGAGTATCCGGAGGATACTAAACTTAATAATAAAAATGTGTACCTATGTGCAAATAGGGTGTCTTTAAAGCTTTTTAAAATATGATTCATTTAGCTAAAATTCTTTATTTGCAATTGTCACTGTATAGCTACATTGATATACTAGGAGGTGTGATGATTGGTGACGCTCATTGATTGTTATTCAAACGCGTAGTACCTATATAGCTATGTATGTTACTTGGAAAGAAACCAAACAATGGAGCAGTCCATTCATCCTGTCTTTCTATCTCAAAGACTCTGAAGTTCATCTTCAGCATCCAATACTAAATATTCACAAAGTTTGAAAATTGTTTTAATCCCAAGAAGGATTTGCACGTCTCACGTAGCCCCTACCAAACAGGAGTCAGTGGCAGAGCCCCGAGACCGATATTAAATATAGGCAGGTAGTATTGTGTTCATTTTAACGGTTACGTGGAAGATTTAATTAATAAGTACATAGTATTAATTATTTTTGCCACTGTGCTTGTTCACCTGATTGTTAATGGAATCCATTATTTTCGGTCAAAAAAGCAAGTATGTATTGCCAGCAGTAAATACCGTTAGCATTAATGCGAACATAAAACAATTTTTTCCATCGATTTAATTTTTTGAAAAATACTTATACGTATTCCGCTGTTCGATATACTTACGTATATATGTAAGTAGGGTAAAAATACTACAAACGGTCGGTTCATAAAATCTAAAGCGTCGATGAGTGAATTCATGTCATTTCTCAAAAGCAACAGTACAAAGCAATTGCAACTAAAATGAGAAAAATCTATACCTAACTAGAAAAGGAAAGGACTACATACTGCCAATGAAGAAGATATAAAATGATAAATGTTTAAAAAAACGATTGTCGGTTCACTCTGCATGTAAACTAGCTTTCATCTTCAGTTTCCAAAGCATTATTTCTGCCGACTCCCAAATTCATATAAGCGAACATATTATATAGTATTGCGGTAAATATTTTATAGGTAAAAAATGTTGAAGACGATTTGTGGTTTCTTGCATTCATCTTTTCTCTCTGCCTATTCTTAAATATTCAAGCTTGTAGGTATAAACACATGCACGACCACGGGGAGAGAAGATGATCCTGAATAAGGATAACCGGTTTCAGAGTCCAGGCTTGTCGCTTTGCCGAAAAATATTTGTAAGCACACAAGTATACGGCGAAGAAGGTGGTTGTAACATTGTTGAGATTATGCGGTTAAGTCTTAAAAAACGGCAATTATGATCATGGGCATTGGTTTGTTGACCTGCAAGGTGCAACTGCTCTCCGACTAAAACATTTTCTTCCCCCCGTCAGTACTCAACAAAACATCTTGGAAGAAGCACTTTCAGAGTTGTTGTCTCCTTCTTTTGAAAAAAAAATTGAGTGGGAGAAGTTGTCGTTTGTGTACACGGTAAGGAAATACTTCTGTTGTTTCATTCTACGTAGAAATAAATAGATTAGAAATAATTGTGGAAACTTAAGCTCCTCGAGTATTCAGACTGTGTATTAATTGTAAAGAGTGTAAAGACGGTACGACCTATCTAACCAAGCTTCTACCAAGAGTACAATTTTTTGCATTAATTTATATTATAATATACGATCTTTAAGCACGCAATTACTCTTTAGTAACGGCATGCTCCCGTTTCGTTTGAGTTTCCTTTGCCTGCAATTTATCAGTCCTCCATATCCTCTCCCCGTCTAAAGTATAATTTTGCAGTTATCGCTTTCTTAATAAACATTCCCAAGGGCGATTCAAGTATAATGTCTCACTACGACATAAGTTTTTCACATTTACGGTAAACCAACATAAAATTTAGGTACGAAAGGTTTCCTAGGAAACTAAGAATATTTGACAAGGAGCTTGAAAAAATTATTTGATATACCTCTGTACGCTTACATTTGTGTACAATTATTAACCTATATTATTGAACGGTCCCTAATTGGCGGCAGGTAGACATAAAGCAGAAAGGTTATACTTTTGTACATAATTTACATCGTGGGATGGGGGTGTAATGACACATTCGCATGTGAAAATTAGTGACGAGACTCTTAAACGCTGTGTGATCTGTGCTTAATAAACTTTGCATGATACTGTCGTAAAATCGCCGGTTATTCACCACACACGCATATCCAGTAATTAGCAGATGTTTCAAATGTGAGTAAGCTTATATATACTTACTGTCTGTTTCATGTTACATTTTCATGAACAATGTTGACAGAACTAACGAAAGAGCTTTTCATGCAGTATGCTGTAATTGAAACACAACGTGTGAGAAAAGTGGTATAACAAAACTTATAGTTTTGTTTCGATCACACATGAGTGCTCAACAAACGGTCTCGTTCAAAACCCTGTAGCGGAAAGCTCTTAAAAGATAAGGTTTACTATATTTATATTTCACGAAGAGGTCATTGAAGAGTGTATTATTATATAAGCAAGTAACTCGGAACAAATGTATGAGCATGTAATTAAAAGGAGGGATTTTCAGATAAAAAAAATGTGAAACAATGTGAAGATTAACACAGTTGAAACTTATTATTTGTACTATCATCTGTATTATTACAGATCTTTTGTTGCTGGCGAAGAAAATGTGGTTGAGATGAATGAGTAGGAAGAACTGAAGCGGACTATGGTGACCCAAGAGAACGAGAATTTTATTAAAGTGGGTGACCCCCTCGCACGTACAAACTCACTTGCCTCCTCACACACAAAGAATCCTGACCTGTGAGTAACCACTCACACATGCACAAGTATTGCGACGGCACTGATGAGATATTCTTCATTGGCATTGTTTACGGAAGTTTAGTTGTCAATTTTTCGAGAGTTGCCAGCACCGTCGCGGAAATCAGTTAAAATGTGGAAAGTTAGTAAAAGTGTTAATAGGTCTTCATTCTACATTCTATCTCCCAGACTATACAATCAAGTTGATTATCCTC
The DNA here is from genome assembly GCA_034696945.1 of Lipothrix lubbocki. NCBI lineage: Eukaryota > Metazoa > Arthropoda > Collembola > Symphypleona > Sminthuridae > Lipothrix > Lipothrix lubbocki. The sequence goes on along the minus strand of JAQGAK010001575.1, from coordinate 14,979 downwards.
ACAATCAGTTCAGAGTGATTTCAGGTTGTTCAAATGCAACATATTTAGCTTCAACAGAGTTTCACAAGTGTTTACATGTGTCATTTCCGCCGAGAGACTTCAATTATAATAAAAAAATCATTCAATCCCCTTGGAACTCAGAATTTACAAGGTGTGCTAGTTTTAATGCTCGACGGCCTGCTCAGGCTTACGTGATTCCAGGAACTTCAGCCGCGGCTGTCGCAGCGGGACTAGCACAAGGGACAGTTACTGAAAGGCAGATACTTGTCGATGATGAGACTCTTCACCGTGAGGAACTTCGTACTTGGGATTTTAAACGGAATGAGCAGGCAATGGTCACGCTGGCAAGACTTAATCATCCAGGGCCAGATTCCCCCGGAGATAGAATTTCTTCGGAGGAGGTTACTCGTTTAGCAGAGAAGTTCCTTGGAAGTGACAGATTTTCCATTAAATCCAGTTTAAGCCATAATTTTGGACAGTTTCAACAAATTATTTCATTATTCCTGTTTAAAGTATCAGATATTGATCATCCCTTACTTCACATTACCAAGTAATTACTACCTTTAATATTGCCATCGTTTAGCGAATATAAAAATAATTACATACCCACGCATAGGTATGAAGCTTATATTACCCCGAGTTGTTAATTGAAATGCACATGCGTACATATGTACCTATATGAAAATAATGCATGTTACTGCAGCTTCATTTTCTCAGGTTAAAATTCATGATTGCTTGCTTTTAGAATTATCCAATCTGAGCCGGGACATTTAGAAGAAAATGATCCTAATCCCTACCCATTATGGAGAGCAATGATGGTGCTGTTAACTGCAGAAATGTTCGGATTTCCTAAAGACATTGCAACAGCTCCTACTGAAATTCATTGGGCGATACGAGACAAGTGAGAGTTTAATAATTTTTGTTTAATAATTTTTCCAGGCCTATAGGTAATTATTGAGAACCACGCAGAATGGAATATAGCTAATTCTAATGTTGGCACACGTCACATTCGTCTAACGTAATTTCGTTTTCATGTCCAAATTGATTATTTGAATTAAAACTTTGGGGTTTCATAGTCAATTTAAACATTTACGTTTTTAAAATAACTAAACGTGAGTAGTTAGTTTTAAATAAAAATATTTTCACCACGAATTTGATGCACGAGAACAAACGATTTTAAAATTTTGACTGAATTTTAAATGATCTAAATGTAAAATAAATAACGAGTGATCAGTGTCAACATATTCGTAATGAGGATATAAACGTAATCAGAAGATTAAATTACTTGTGAGGACAACATGAGCGATTGTTGATAAATAATAACAGATAAATGAGAGTTTATGAGTTTATACGAACGAAAGCTACCGCAATTATTTTTAAGATATTACAATCATAGATATAAAAAACCAAAGAAAGTTCTCACATGTTTTGCAAATGAAATCATGATAGAAATACTTGAATCCATAAACTTGAATGGTCAAGTATTTACTTAAAACTGAAATGTCAAGTCCAGAATGAAATTATTATATTCACGTCAAGTTCATAGCCCAATACTTAAATTTCCGTGGCCTGAGAACAGCTTTATTTGAGGCATTTATGATAAAATTTAGACACAATAACTTGTGTAAACATGCAAAATGTTTACTATTGCAGGCACAATCTTGTTGGAAAAATAGCAGAAATAATGTGGATCGCTCATCAACTTCACCGGCGAGTTTTGGATGTATCAACGATTTCAAAAAATTATTTGTCAAACCGGGAGACTTTGGGTACTCAGGCAACAATTCAGTTACTTGAGAATATTCATAAAGCAAATAAGGCTACAACTTTAATTGGCGATTTATTATTGACTAAAAAATGTGCCTACTTGGCTGCCTTAAAAAGCCCTATTGCAACTGAACTAATTTGTAACTCTTTGGCTGACTACTGCGAAAGTGAATTTAATCTTGGTGTCAAAGACAACAACCCGAACTATTACACGTACGACTCTTGGCTCACACGGTCGGAACTTGGGTTAGGATCACTTCTTGGACATTGTATGTATACTTCCCTTCTTTTTAGTGGCTTTAATCCAACTATGAGAAAGAAAGCTTTTAAATTGGGATCGCTCCTAGGAGTTTTATACCACGTAAGCTTTTTGTTGGTTGGTTTATTAATTATCTATGTAAAATTTTAATGGATTTTATAGCTCACTATGGATTTGTTATGAATATATCTCGGTACTTGCATTTTGTAAGGTGATTGATTCTTTACTCGTTTACAGGCTTACGACGACATTAGCGTTTTTAAACAAAAAAATTTGTCCGATCCCAGTTGGCTTGACGTCGGCACTTTACCTGTAGTTCTATACTTACAAAACCATGGTGGTACATTGGAAAAATCACATGCAGAGGTACATTTTACAATATAAAAGATTGAAATAATAAAAGTTTGTGAAAAAGACGGATTTAAATAATTTCAGATTTATAAGATGGTCAAATCCTGTAGATCAACTATGGCTCAATCTTCAGCGACGTTGGAATTTTTCAAAGATAAAGTTCTTCTTGAACTGGAATCTTGTAATCAAATAGGAAATGAGAATGCGAGAGACCTCTTGATTAATTTTGTCAATTCATTAAAACCAGTATCTGAAGAAGAAAACTAATAAATATTCACAATAAAATTTGTTATACTTATACCAATTTACACTTTTTTAATAAACGTCCTGTTGGTTTGATACATTTCAACCACAACACATTTTTCATGCCGTTCCAGCGTTGAGTGCTCATTCTTTAATTCGCGTTCACAACATTTCCATTGCTGGTTAATAACAACTTAGATTCTTTACCCAGAAGAGACATAAAGTTAATTCTTCAGGCCCGCAAAAACCAAGAACTGTTTTGAATTACTTTATTTGACTAGTCATGCTGTATGTTTTTTGCTCAATATCTTTAAAATTATTTTTTTTAATAGTTGGCCTGCTTCATAAGAGGATTCATAAATATTTTTAAAGCAATATGCTGCCAAAATTAATAAAATTAAAGGAAAGCGATAATGTTGACTAACTGAAACTTGGTAACACGGTTGGTAATTATATTTCATTTGGAAAATAAAACATGTGAATGAATTTATTCTTCCCTGAACATTTTCAATTGTCTTTACATTAGGCTTTAGGAATTGGTAATTGCAGTAAAATTTCTAATAGTGCACATTTAAATTCATCAACTTGCGTTCAACACATACGTTTACTGTTTACACTTAGTAAGGAGAGTCTAGAACGACCGCCATGGCGTCCATCTAACAAATAGCGTCTTTTTGAAATCGTGGAGCGTCAATGTACACCTTTCCTCAAATTCACCACTGCTTTCCAGTTGCGTAGTTTCTCCGTTCCAGTATAAAATATAAAAGCTACATCTTGTACAACGTCGAATAATTTTAGAAATATTTTTACTTGTAACTTATAATATTGATTTGGATGTGAATTAATTTAACTATATCGAGAAACCCCTGCGATGATATAATTAGATGTTTATACTGAACTTATAGAACAAGGTCCAGTGATTATATACATGTTGTCCTGAAAGATCTGTGAGGTAGTAGCACAGACATTGGTTTGTGAAGACTGACTATTTGAATCGACCGTAATATAATCTATTATACTTGCAACTTTTAATGTTATTAATGATTACTGCAGGAAGAATTTGAAATTGACGAACAAATTCCATCCACCTATACTCTATTGTCACTATACGTGTTCCCAGATAACTTTTAACTTTGTTCAATCTTTTTGTTTTTATGCAAGAACAAGTGGATTCATACAACTGTCTATCAATTTCAGTAAATGCAATACACATTTGTGGGATAATGCTTACACCTAATTTGAACAATTAAACCTGATCATACGTATTAAATAAGTGATTTTAAGATTTAATCCCTTGAGAAATTGTTATCAGCCTTGCAAGTTCCACCTTGTGCTCTTCACTAAATTCATGTTCAAAAGGAAATCCAAAAATCACAGCTCTAAATCTTTTCCTCAGCCACATTGTTATATTTATGTACATTTTGACTAACTAAATCTACCATACAAAACTTAAATTACGTCAGCGGTGTAAAATTCCCATGAAACAAGATTGTCTTGTGATTTCAATGTAACTAACAACAAGAGAGCAATCATGATCTACAGTTTTGACGAATAAAATAATTTTCGAACCTAAATTAACGTTCAACAAGGGGACCATCCAGTGATTAGTTAACGTAATGTTCTTACAACAAACTTCAAAATAAACGAAAGCTAAATAGGCAAAAGCAAATCAAGAATTTGAAATTCTGTACCATGTGTATGCCTTGCCCGGCGTTCACTGATATGTAAATATTGACTTCATTAAACTAATGACATTAAATATTACTGAAATCAATTTGTTAGCAAATATTACAGTAATGATTACTTCTGCACGCTTATGTTCCTTGTCCTCACAACAACACCATGCTCGAGTAGGCAAATAGAAATAACATAAAAAGCAAATGTTTATTTCTGAATGGTTGTTGTATAGCACTCACAGAAGGACAGTGTGAAACCCTATATACTCCATTGATTACTCACTCCATGTGATTACTAAAAATACACATTTGTGCAACATAAAATAGATACATATACACGCTTTAGTTTGCTAAGCTTGTTCCTCTTTTGTCGTTAACTTTAGCTTTGGCAGTTCCATTACACGGGTGGTACACGGGGGGTAAACAACATTACTTGATTCACACCACCCTCTGTCACCGTCTGTCAATTTTCCAAGTCATAAAATCTAATTCACAAGTCAAAAGAAATTACAAGAGATGACGACAAAATGTTTACACCATATCAACTGCACCCATTGGTACATCCCTTGGTATTCAAATTGCAAAGACTATTTACGTTCGATAAGTACAGATCTTGTGCAAATATTGACATAGAGTTCGCACATACACACAATCGTTATTCAAATGGCAATGCCCTTTTAATACACTCAAATTTTTAACATTTAACACATAAACAGAAATTATTAATGCTGTTGAAATTAAACGGGAAAGCTTTTCAATGAAGGCAGCGAAAGTCAGATAATGGAGTGATTCTTATTGAATTAAATGTACACAGAAAGAACATTCTCTACCACTACATAAACAGTGTTCTATATAGACTGAATGCTTTCATGTTTTATAGGAACAATTATATTAGCCCCATTCAACACATTAGACAGATTATTTTCTATGGAATACATTAAAAACAGTAGCCTACAGCAGCATCAACATATGAAAGCTGCTTCCTGTTTATATGTCTGTGTGCATAATAGTATACATCTAAATCCTGAGAACAAATTTGTAGTCACTTGTCAAACTATAGATATATAAAATTAACGTGGCTTTTTCCTGGAATATTTAATCCCAAAATACATACCATCGCCATACGCGCTTGTCGATAAACACACTAGTACACAATAGATTCAGTGCCCATAAAACGAAATCTGGTTTCGTATGATCACCGTTCTAACGTTGTAAATATAATGTAATCTACATACTAGGTGCAGTACATGGAAATGGAAATAGCGTAAAAGTCTAAACATTATTTGTTGACTCAAACATAAAATAAATAAATCTCTGACAGCAAGAAAAGTTATAACGTGCGAATATAAAACTATTTCTCCTCCAACATATTTCACTACAAACAGTAATGACCATCTTCACATTCAATTTATCTAAAATATTTAAAAACTATTTTTGCGAAACTATATTATCTCACCGGAAGCTGATTCATACCTGGAGCGCCATGTTAAATAAAATAAAACGGAGGTTAGCTCCAGCATGAATTTACATATCACAAACAATATAACATTCAAAAGTGTACTTTTATGTGCTGGTTACATTATAATACAAACATCTATTGATAGGTATAGCCATGTTCTTGACTAACATAATGGTAATACGAAGCTAAACCTCATATTAAAATTCAGTCCATCAAACTTAATCTACTCCAATAACAGATTCTGTATAATTCCAATCAATACTATCTGAAATTATACAGCGGCATCAAACTGGCAGGTAAACGAGAAACATTCATTGTAAACATTCGATTTCAACAATACAGATATAATTTCTCTATACGCACCACTAATACTTGAAGTTTTTGTTACTACTGTAATAGTATCAGCACTTCCCCACCTCGAAATAATTAAAGTTCACAACAGTAGATACGTGTACATGGATATGTGTGTATGTAGTATGTACTTGTGTACAAATGACACGATTAAACCGAATCACTATGTAAGTTCATCTGAGGAAATAATTGCGGGAAGTGCGTGATCATCGTCTCAATAATATTCGTTCCAATCTTCAACGTGTTCAGAGAGATGAGAGTGGGACAGAGGACGCTTGGTGCGAAGACAGAGCTGAGGTTGAAAGAAGTCATCTTGTTCTTGTCACTTCTCTCTGCTACTCGGTACAAGTGCTGAAGGAGGTACTTGAGTGTAATTTGGTGAGCCAGAGGAAGCTTCCTCAGATTCCTCTTGATCATGTCCAAAGTTAATGGACCTGTGACCAATAGAAAACCAATTATTATTACCAAGTTCAAATCAAATCACGTTTCGTTAATCACTAGGAGACAAAAACCAAGCCTATAAGCAATGAAAGCATTTGGGTAGCTCAGCATATATTTAAAACCGCAGTGTCCATTATATTTACCCTCAGTGAAACTACGAGGATACTTATGACACAACACACTCTGTTCTCGTTCCTTTATTTGCTAAATCATCATTCTCATATTTCAGAAGAACGTTCATCTTTACTTTTTACTAAGACAAACTGCTCGCAGTACAGCAAGTACCAACTAGTAAAATAGAACGCATAAAAAACTTTGTGTATTACAAACCAGCAGTTCCAGAGATTATTTTTTCTTATTATCAATTATTAACGAGTGTTCTGTGAGCAGCAGCCTTTGAACCAGTCCCAATACAAACGATGATTTCCGTGTCTATTAACTCTCCACAGAGCTAACACTATTAACTTTGAGGGATTTTACAGTCGTTTTAAAGATAAAAACTCAAGATTTTTATGAAAACATTGGTATCCATTAAAGTCGACAGAACTCATTAAATAAAAATATTCTCATCACTTTACATGATACGTTGCTCCAATTTACATCCTACTCTCCATCCTAATTATCTTTGTATATGTAACAACAACCATAATACCAAAGGTTATCGGGATATCATTAACATTTAGGATTTTTGTTAAAAGCCCTTTAGCACAATTTCAAAACAGTCTTTATTATGACTTCAAAAAACTTCTTCCTAAAATCTCTACTTCGCGTCACCTACTATGCATGAATAACGATCAATATTCTGAACTGAGGTAATAACTCTTATATATGTTTTAAACTACAAACTCTCTACGCCAATTTACATACCAAACAGTGTCTTTGGAATTAGCTGTATCTAAGTACATGTTGACTACATTATCGCACAAAATTATTTAAGATGCAATAAAGATTAAGTCCTACCCAGGGAGCAAGTATCTTTTTCTACATAAGTACATAGGTATGTAATTATTCTATAAGTAACAAAATCTACTGCATTCTCTATATACGCTAAGCCTCTGCCTACATGTCTAGCATTATTTGTGAACGTACGTGATCTTCTTCTTCAATCTTTAATGCAAAGTGTGAGTAGGCAAGTGTGATATTTTGATTTAGGCATAAACACACAAACCACGTTCATCCGCTCACAGTGTTTACATCTTATTTAAATATTTACAGGACCCAATTCGCAAAGTAAATTATGTGCAATAAACTTATAGGATTCTTACAAACATCACAGTAAACATTTTAAAACCTACTCACTCCAAAACTACAGCGACGTGAACAAGAAACAAAATGCAAGAAGCTCTCAGTTGCAGAGATAGAGTGCACATTGTGGACAATTTATAGCTTGTACAACCTTCCATAACAAAATGCTTACAACACGAAAATCTATGATTAGATCAACAGATTATTGGATTTTTTTCTCTGTTGATCCGGTCAATTTTTATCTTCTTAAAAAGTTACGTAAAACAGCAGGCTGAAGGGACTGAAGGAGAAGCCGCGCTGCTGGCTAAATAAAAACTTAAGAGAGAGATACTTGCAATAAATTGTGAACTTGTCAAACCTTATTACATACATCTACATATAATTTCACATAGGTACGTAAAGTATAGTGATACGAGCACGGCCTACTCGAAATTCATGCACAATGCACACACAACACACTACCATGTTTATTTAATGGCATGTGTACAAGTTTATTTTATTGATACTACGTGCAGATGTGTTCACCACTCTATCCAAATCATATGAATGAATGAAACAAGACGGAGGAGTAGCGCTGGGAAAATTATTAATGCAAGCATGCTTCAAACCTTGGTTTAAATACAAATAGTAGAACAAAACTTTTAAGTGCATGGTTGTGTACGCAGAGCCGGTGTTTTTCAACCGTAGCTACAAGTTTGTACTTCACACTACCCCGGCGGAAAAGCAAACTCGAACATATTTGCCAAACATGCATGTACATATAGGTATAAACTTTACGCCACAACATCATCAGAAAACAGAGTTCAAACAGGGTATCATTGTAGGCATTGAGTACACAGTATACATACAACATCACAAGACAGCAACATCAACTTACAACAAGTTTTTTTCAATTTCAAAAGTTGCATTCATAACTCATGCATTATACAAAACACGGGTTCACATTTAGTAAAACGAAAGGATTGCCCCTGTGAGAGCTAATATCCAATAATACTACATACCCCGGAATATTGTAAGAACTATTTAGCCATGCAAAACAACTGAGATCAGAGGGAACGAGAAACAAACACCACAAAACATACATTGTAAAATAAACCACAAAAAGGCAGTAGACTCAGGTATATAATAATAATCAGCATAATGTCAGAAGTCATTTCTATACATCAATGCCCAAAATATATCGTGTTACTCTTTACAACATTACTTCTACATAAGTTATTACACAGATTATTCGGTAATAAATATAGTAGCATTAAATTACAATCAAGGAGGAAATATACCCGTAAAAAGCTCATGTCAAAGTCAAAGCATAATTGTTATTAGCAATAACAACAAGGGTACGTACATACTATGGATGTATATACATACAAACATAAATTACATGACTTTACATCCGCAATACAATTTATTAAAGCTATTAGATAAGATAGGACAGTCCCATGTTTTTTATGCTCTTACCACTGGCAGTAAGGAACTTCTGGAATACATCAGTGGTGATAAGCGGCTGAGGTAAAAGTCGCAAGTAAAGCTTCACAAGGCCACACATGGAATGAATATCAACATACTGGCTCAGATCAGCACTCTCACGGTCTGAAATATAACATACATATTAAATAAATACTATATTATTTTGCATATACCAACAGAAGCAAAATAATAACAATAATGAACAAAGAATATGATCAAGGAAAAAATTGATTCGTATGGACGAGGGACAATTCTTGATTATCAAATAAATTATACTTGAGCTGGCATGTTATTGTCAATACCTGTCCTTACATGGACTCAATTCAACATATGATTTGCCTACCCACAATAATTGTTTTTTGCTCGTCAATTCTTACAGATTCCAGCTGTTATCAAATAATTATTTTCACCTTAGTGCTCATTCATTGACTAAGATCTAACCCAACCCTCCAAGCTTCTCTCTGTACATTCCTAATTAACGTTCATTATTAAATGGGTATTACACGAATTATCCTTGCAGATTACTACAAAATGCAAATTACTCTGTCGTTGATTAAATCGTTAGTTCTTGCGTACGTTTAAATTTTACACAAATCTTTAAGGCCAGGCATATAGCCAAACTATATAATTTACTGCTATTATTCGTCAATTCATTCTACGCTTTGCACCGCATTTAATTCATTGTGCAAATTCAGTGCCCATTATCGTCAACCTCCCTCATTGTATAAAATTATCTGATCAGAACTGTAGCTATTTACTATCCTGAAGGCAAATTTCCAGTTTTTCTTCTTGAAATTCAATACGAATGGCAGGCTTGGCATAACGATTTTCCACGTGATTTGAAAATAATATTTTGCAAGAGCATGCAGTCAAGCTCGTCGGTCGTGCGTTGCAAATTATTTCATACATTAAGGGAAATAATAATAAATTCTTAGTGTTATTATTATGCAGACAAGCCTGAGAGTTATTAGTAGAGGGGATACTTAAAGTATTCGACAATGTCTGTTTAATACACGGGAAGTTGACGTAGAGAATATAAATTAGACTCAGTCAGTGTGCGAAAATGAGATTTATTTATTTAGTACGTAAGCCTGCGATTTAACTGTAACGGTTTCAAAGTACGTGCTGTTTACTTTAGCAGGAACATTTCGTATTATAAGCAAATTAACATCAACACCCTGTGTAAATAATAAACTCGAGTTTCTATAAGTTTCTAATCTGGTTAGATACATGGACTTACAATTGCGCGGCATTTAAAACATTAAGTTGTAGTATGAAGTCCATGAAGTACAGAACTTCATGGGTAGGCATGTGAAATTTAAAATGAAAATCAAAGGCTTATGATTACATACGAGATATTGAATCTCGAGTCTCGACGGACGGACTTGTAACAACGTAACCATCCACAATGGAATTTATAAACAAGAGTGATAAAAGAAAATATGTGGCCTTTTTACCACTTAAAATCTAATCTATCAAAATAGATTCAAAGGTTCACGGCCTATCACTCAAACATACAAATTGAATAGGAAGGCCCAATGTGTAGGATCCCGATCCCAGCACGTATCACGAAATAATTTCCTTTTTATGAGCGAAGCCGCTAATCATATTTCCGTGTAAATGCTTCTCACACCAGCTACATCTCCAAAAGTATAATTAGATACCTAACTGACCCAACACCTATGTAAATACTATCAGGTCCAACGTTGATATTAATATACACAGGTGTACAAGCTTACAAATATAGTAAAGTACGCAACAACATTATTTCTACGAAATATAACGAAGGTACAGACAAGAGCGAAGGATGTCAGTCCCGTTCTGGATATAAAAAATTGAGTACAAAACCTCCCCATTGTCCATAAGTTAATCTCTAATCAATCTTCCGACCATCGTTTCTATTCCAGACGTCCGTCTCACTTTCATTGGACTTCTCTTAACACGACTTCAAAAGATAGTAATCAGGCGATCCATCAATCTTTGACATCACTTTGACACACAGAATGTGACGCAGACTTAGGCGTCAGGTCCTATTTTCTTTCAATTCTTCAACAACAACGGATCATCAAGTTGACCAGAGAGCGTGAAAATTTTAAAAATAACTCGTGAAAAGTTGAAAAGGTTGGGCTAGATCATTACTCGGCAGGATATTTACCATTAAGACTTGGGCTATAATAAGACTGTGAAGGCATAACAGATACACCGCCTAGTTATATATTAGTCTTGAAGATAACTTGGAGAATTGGAACTCGTTTTTGTAGGGTTTTAAGACGTAAGAAAAATTATACACGGGGGGAGACACTTGATAGGAGGTGACGCTTGAAAAAGTCATTCTAGCGTGTAGAGTAATAAATGACGTGATTGAAAATAATGGTAAGAACCTCACTAAAAGTTGGTTTACAACAAGATTAAGCATATATACACTTATTTTTTTATACATTGTGATGTGGAGGAAGACACAAACCTTGCTCAAGAAATGACTTAAGCCGCTCGATGAGTTCTCTTGATCCCGAAACCCGGTAAATTCCTTCAGTGTGCAACCCTCGTTTCTCGATTTCAACTATGCATTTTTCAAGCACGAAAGGAGGTTTCGCACCACCCGCCGCTTTCACTAAAGTCGTCAGATCCGTTCCAAAAATTTCCTTCAGAAACTCTACTCTTGGCTCACACTCATTGAACGACTTCTCCGCACAGGATTCATGAATGCTAAAGCCACAGTCTGTAAGGAAAGAGATAGGCGTCATGAAATACATACCAAAATTTATTAAGTAATGAAAGGTCTGTAATTGATTCAAGTGGATTAATCAAGGCTTTTCAGGAGGAAAAAAATATTCCTAAATCCTTCTTGGGTTATGCTGTTAATAAAATAAATCATCAAAAAAAAGATCATGACAAGTACCAAAACTGCATTAAGTTGTGTGTATAAGGAATTAAATTTTAACTTCGCCAAAAAAGTGTAACCTTCAAAAAGCGACATATCATGCAAGTGCATTATAGAATCATTTTACATATATAATCAATTTAGTCGTATATGGTATATTACAAAATTGGACAAAAAGTTAAGTTCCTTAATGCCTATCATTATCATTTCTAGTTGCAAGATGCTTGAACAAAAAAGTGCAAAAAATTAAAATGCTCATAAGTTGTTCCACAAGTGCACCTAAACCCATCAGTAGTATAGTATAAAATACAAAACCCAGAAATATTTATGACTACGCCTAATTAAAATCATTCAAACTTCTAACCCTTTCTAAAGCTTCTGTTTTCGGAAGCTAAAACTACCGTAACTTTCTGAACACAAAACCAAAGCAGCATGTTCGGTTCCCACGAAGTTGAAAAAACTCCCTATTTCAGTTTGTACACACTACTGCAATAATAATAGTTCAGCTCCTATCCACAAAGCAGTGGGCATGTATTTACCTCATATACATAATAAGCCGTGTTAAAAAGAGCATCTGTGGCTACATAGATGAGATTGAAAGATGACTCTTACTCTCATTACAATTTCCAAGCTGACAGAAAAGAGGCAAAATGTGTAGGGAAGAGTGTCAAGTTTCCCCTCACTCTACTTACTCATATTATTATTTTGTACACCTACTTTCCCTCCACATGTTTTCCATATGAATACAGTCAGTCAAAAGAGATGACTGACACTTAAGTTAAATTCCTTAATGTGCGCTCTATAGCTACGACGTCACCATAATTTAAAAAATAGTACATGAGCTAAGCAAAAATAAGTGAAAGAGTATATTGGAAATGTTTGGGAGCTCATAAACTAGTGAGTTTCGAAGATGAAATAGAAGTCGCATATAATAAACATTTTCAGGAGGAACAGTAAAGACAAAATTGTGTAAAAAGTTTACCCAAACGACGTAAAAACGGGGTATATAACTACTTCTAGGGCCAGAAAATACAACCAAAATTACACTTGACGTACCTTTACACTGTAGTCCTTGACTAGACAAGCCCCACATAAAATTTTGACAGATCTGACATCTAGACAACCCTTCGAAAGTATGGATGCTATAGGAATGTGTTTTGAGGTCGGGATTCCGCTGCCGTTCCTGTCCGAATTACAAAGTAAAACACAAAAGAAAAATTATTACATGAGCATAATCAATGTTACCCCTATGGTGAAAATTCTATGAGCAGTTCTGTGCAGTCTTGTCTATGTGTGTGTGGGTCTCTTGTATTATCTCCATGCGTAGGTCCCTCCATGTATAGGTTCATTACATGACCAAATAGCCATTGTGCATATTACATTTGTGTGCCCGATTGTGCATGGGTAAAAGAATAACAAAACACGGTCACTGGAGAGGAACTTCTCGCATGAAAATTACAAATTTAATGCAGAATCGTGTTCCCAAGTGGATGCCCAACCGATTCTTATAGAGAGGTGATAGGTAGGCACACTGAGTTCGGACCATCACCTGCCGAAACGAAACGTACCGTCCTGGTCTCCTCAGCCTCAGACCCGCTGAGCCAAGTCATAATAAATAACGGGAAAATAGACGTAGATTTATTGGTACAAGAACTAAGGGCTCTCTCCTGTCTTTCTTCTCCGAAACAATACACCATTTCCAAGTGACTCTATACGAAAGAATAATAAGATCTGTATCAAGCCGTCTTAAGTATACAAAAATGCTGCCAGCTCTTGAATATTAATACAGACATAAGGACAGAGGGTCGACAGAGTTTCGACACAGGGCACATACCGCATCCCTAATGTTGCAACTGTTTAAAAAAATCCATCCAGTCAGCAGTCCTCAGGGCTGTATGACATGCCTTTACGAAGCAAGTGTCAGGAAGTTTAGGCAGAGCAACCTTGCCACCATTCATCAACTTATGATATTTGAGAATGACAATATTTTTTCCTTTACTTACTATTTCCACTTGAGAATTTTAAGGAAGAATCAATCCCAGCTGTCTTTTTGAACCTTCTTCATCTGTATGTATGCATACTTATAATAGTCGTATTTTAAAACTCCGACTCCAAAACTTTGAAATTAAAGTCTCATAACATTATGGGAAGTGACAAGACTTCAGAGTCGAGACATCATGTAGTCAGTAGACATGACATAGAGTAAACATATTCACGTAATTTTAACTTACAACAAGTTAAAATCATATTTACTTTACGGATACACAGCAGATTATAAAGACGGTCAAGGGTACATGTAGCAATGTTCACTCTTTGTCAATGTGTACGTAGTTTCAACAAATAACTCTACGGCCAAAATAAAATTTCCAAGCATATATATCGCTTAATCATCGAAATTCAAAACCCGTATATACGCAAGTTCTAAGCCACAAAACTTATTATGCAGTAACTTACTATCTGTACATTTGACCGCGTGTACAGAATTACAATATTAACGAGATAAATTTAACTCGTAAAATTTTTACTTACTTTTACATACACTAAACGCTATAACAAACGAGATACAAATGGCATCTAAGTGCCCCATGAATAGGCCTCACTATTTAGCATTCTGACGATATGGTAATATGATTCAAAAGTTTCTTGAAAAGTGCATACATTTAACATTACCAGTCTATCTACATCTACTAATATTCCAGAGGAATATCTAACGTAAACAGAGACAAACACACAAGTGCATGTGCTTATCAGTAATCCAAGGGGGCTGGCTTTCACATAACTGTCTAGTTCGCGTGGAAAGTGGATAGTTTCCACTTTCCACCAATGATAAAGATAGGCA
>JAQGAK010001574.1:0-29699 GCA_034696945.1 Lipothrix lubbocki | reverse complement strand
CGGTATTCCTAAGCCGAGTAACTTTTTAGCCAGAGAGTAACTCATACATACACATTATACATATGTCAATTCCAACAATGTCACTCCTTGACATATGTCAGACTCCAATCAAACATACCATCTTATTGGCCCTTCGCTCGCTACATCCTTTAGGATAAATAAGCTATACATATAGATAACTCGGGAGTTAAGAACATTTTCGTGGAATCAATCATGAAAACAAATACTTAGCCGAACACTTTTAATATTACTTTCAAAACCTTTCCTTTTTTAAACAAATCCGTTTCAGTCCATTATTGTTCAAAGGTTTTGAAGCTTCAACAGGAACATTACCCCATAAGGTTACAGGGTATTTTTACTTTTAATTCCCTAAAAAATTCGTTTTCGTTTTAACTCCTTTTAACTACTAGTTACATATTTATGTATATCCTCTAATCCAGTATGTATATATGTACGTACCTTAGAGCAAACATTCTTCGAAGCCATTAACATTATTCAGATATGTTAAGAGTTTTTGAAGCTTGGCAGGTGGTTGATCTTAATTTGTAATGTGATGCCCATTAAGACTTCTAGGATATAGGAAAAGTACACATATATCTATGTATATCTATATCTGTATATTAATATCTTTCCTTTTAAATATTTGAGTACGGTTTTATACCTGTAAATATAGTAATTACAAACTCTATTGTTCAGAACAAGGAATTTCCTTAATTTTCATTGAAAAATTTTGGGTTTATCATAAGTCACTGAATTTTATAATAATTATGGTAATTACTGATAGCTGCAGGTAAATGTACCCCGAATTCAGATAGCCCGCAAAACCTAAACTCGATAAGTTAACTTTTCACTTATATCCGTAATAGTATACATAAGTAGTGTAAGTGTGAGCATATTAGTATGTACTAAAAGTTAATATTTTACATAAACGGTTTATGGAAATAGTGGTGCATACAATGCATTTGTGTATCTAAGCATGCAGTGTTGTGAAAGGAAAAGAAAATAAAGTGTTAATAGAAGATAAGCTCTCATACAATTGAATGTGTAGTTGCGATGTAAATAGGAAAGGAAACAAGTGTGCGAGAGAGAGAGAGGTGGATGTATATACAGAGAGAATTATTCAAGTGTGAGGTGTTGTCTTGAAGAGCCTTTTGTCACCGTGTTGAGTTTTACGAGGGCAGAGTAATGAGGCGTAAAAAAGGGTTATGCTCCTCTCTATAATATTATAATACCCGTAGCTTTATCCTATTTCACGTCGAAAGATGACATATTTATGCACGCTCGCCTCATGTCCCCCACACTCTATCATATTATGGGGAATTTCATGGGTGTGCATGTGTATAACTGAACTGATAGTTCGATATGAAGTACAAATACACGGGAGAAGAAGATGACTGGCATTTGACACACACGTAAGTATCCTACGTTACATATGAGATGTATGCCGTACTTCATATACCTTGGGGAAGGAGATGGAGGAGAACTTGGATTGTTACACTGGAGAAGCTCCAAGAATTATGGAACTTGTGTAACAGAACGATATTCAGATAGTGAAAACCATCAGGTTATACTATGTACAAAGTTATATGAAAAGATACACTAAAGCTTAAAGAACTGGAATAAAGATACTATACCACATACACAAAGTTATGTTTGTACTCTTTTAGTGAATCGAATGGAAAGGGGTTAGGTCAAGTTGGTTCTGTTTTCTGTTCGTTTTATCATGTTCGTTGAGTGCGAGTGTGAGCGTGTGTACTTAGTTGTAGTGACAGAGGACACCAGGGAATATCACTCATCGACAACAGATCCATAAAGGATAACAAATGACAAGTGCTGTAGCATGACCTCTGAGCTGCTACAACAGTGAGCAGATCCACTATACATAGGTGTATACTTGGCTGTACGCGCCAAAACAAAGCGTCCGCCAATCTGCTGACGTGCAACCATGCAAAAAATAATTAATTGCTTGATCAATGACATTAATTTTAAAAAGATATTTAAGCTTGGAAGTTATTTTATCTATATATGTCTTTGGTCTCATAGGATATCAATATCATGTCATAACTTGATCTAGTAATGACTGTATTTATCTCGTTCAACAACAATTCATTTTAAAACTACTATATTGCAGCTATTTGCATCTCGGTTGAGCTTCCAGTTTGGATTATCAAAGATCCAATACCATTTACGGACACCTCTTGATATTATCCATGCTTCTTATGTAAAATTCCAGGTTACGGAATCAGAAAACTATAAGTTAAAACGTAGAATTCGATTCCATATAAATAAATACAGAAATACGTTGCTGTAGTTACAGATCTGGTAATGCTGGCAGGACTGTAACCGGGAAAACATTTTCGAAGACCTTATGTAAGTTAGTCTGAAAGGATACGCAGTATGGCAATGTTTATTGAGTGTTCATTGTTGCTGAAATGTTGACTCTCCCACTTATCCCTTGTCTGAATCAACATGCTACCATCTCATATGTTATTCCTACTCACACATAAAACATCGACTCCTAATCAAATTACCACTCATCGTATCAAGCTAACACAAATATCTTGTGCGCTTATGACTTGAATGCACATACATCCTAGCTTCTTTTCTTTCTCTCTCTCTCGTACTCGCTCTCCAGTATCTACACAATAGTGGAAACATCCTCGTGTGTTGAGGAGCCTCCACTGGGACGACACTCAAACTGTGACAGAGCCAAAACCAACTTAGCAAATCCAATCGATCTCCTTGGTCTTCTTCTTTACACTCTTCATGCCATGAGCTTCTCAACACTTGCACAAACAGAACAAGACTCTTTTTAATATTATTCAACCTAGGTATATACAGTCTTATATTCAACCCTAGAATATATTGTAACTCGGCGTATCAAACTTTATTCTCGTGAAGTTACTTTCGGTGTTATTTTCTACGATGATTTATCCTGTAAAGTTTTACAAATATCAGGTAATTCCAATCATCCTAATTATTAACAACATTTCACCATAAAAAAATTAATAACGAAATATATACCGTGTAGGAAATCCGGAAAACTACTTCAAACAGTTTTAGTAAACAGTGAAACAGCTAGAGACCTAAAATATTAGTACAAGGTTTGCCACCTCAAATTAATTGGATAATTAGATTAATTTCGGTTAATAAAGTAACAGTGTACCCAAAACTAACGCGGTTAAGCATTAACTTCATTATGTCTGAATAGACAGACTATTTACTGTATGCGTAAGCACACTTTGTAGTACATATTGTCATGAGAAATTGAAAGTCATTTGATTAGAAGTGAAATAAAATTAAAGATGAGTTATTATTACCATAATATACAATTCCTTTACTAATGCACTACAACATCTTTAAAGAAAACTGATCTCAGCCTATGGAACTGAACTCATCGGACTTGATCTGCTTATAGTAAAATAAAATGTATGGTAAACAGGGTGATTTGATAAATAGGACGACGACAGAGAAAGATGTGAGAATAGATTACCTTTTTCCTTATTGCCTTTTGAGTTGATTTAAAAGTTTGAAAAAAAGTTATCGCTCAGTCGTCGCACCTTTTGATGACTCTCTAAAGTATAGTATTCTATGCATAATATATTAGCAGCTAGTATACTTACAACAAGTGTATTTGAGAGAGAGAGAGAGCAGTAGATTGAGAGACTCGATTCGTACAATTCAATTGACTAGGAGGTTCTTTAATCAGCTCCGTCACTTTTTTCTTTTGATCTGCACACCATGCGTATATTGACTTCTTCCTTTTATCCGCGTCTTTCCCCCTTTTATGCAAACTTCCTTATGCTATGTGTAATATTGTCTGTCGTTATACTATTATTTTTTTATTATGTTCCTATACTCCTACTCACATCGATTCCAAGTATCAAATCAAAAACAGGTTCGTTTGTATAATATGCACCTCTCAACCCTTCCTAGTTCATTTTTCTGATGCAAATTCCCTGATTTTTCGTCGAATGTGTCTGAAGAAACATGAAATGCCCGGTGATCCTTGATCCGCTAATTATATTCAGCTATTTATACTAAAATACATACTAAAATAAATAATCAACGATTTGTATACAATTTCCAGAATGGATAATTCTTCTTATTTACTAAATCTCTTTATTTTGAAAAATGAAAGGAAAAGTTATAGAGCCACTACAATCGATAGTCAGACTATGTTACAGATGTTCAGCAAATTGAACCTGTTCTGTCCACTCCCATTCTTATTCCACATAAAAGTTTAAGGTTTAGATGTCGACAAATACGGTTGCCTTTACAATTACTAGTGTATAGAACCGTAAGGAAGAATACAGCAATGTACATATAAAGGATTCAGTGAGCTTTGAATGGTGGATTGGAAATGGAAAAGAAGAGGAAGAGTTGGAAAAGAATGGCGCAAATGATTCGGGTGTCAGCCACACGAAAAGGTAAGTGATCAATGGTCAATTGTCCACGAAATTGAAAAATCGTGTTCACCATTGTACTTCAAGCTCTCGTCTCTTCAATAGAATCGTATCAACTTCTCCGCCGCACAAGAGAGAGAGAGAGAGGTACACTTCCAATCTTGTCGAGTCCACTTTTAATTTATTTCCCCGTTTCTCACGCTTTCATCCCAAAAATGATGAACGCTTCAGTCAGTGCGATATAGGAGTGGAGGCAGTTTTGAGCATTAATTTGCTGGTTTTTGCACAAGTAACTCCTGAAGTAATTATTCATTGCTTTCCATAGACTTCAGTTTAGATTGTTAATTCTTTATACTAAAATTTTAATAATTTGTCATTGAAATCTCAATTCATTTTATGTTCGCATTCATTTTGTCCTGAACTGAAGTCATAAGCCCTTGAATAAATTCTTAGAAAATATTTACTCATAGACTATTAATCATTTTATAAATTATTGGAATACGTGGTTTATTTACTCATAGACTGTATTTATGAATAGTAAACTCAGATGCATCTTCACTATGTAAGGGCCTTTGGATCCGTGCATAGAGTTTTAAGAATTTAAATTATGTCAAAATATTTTATTAACTACTCGTAACATTTAGTGAAAAAAAACGAATAAAAAATCATGGCAGTAACTATTAGACGCTTCAGAAATATAAACCTTGCGTTCATACATATGTATATTCTGGCTTGTATCGATTCTGCTATTGTGTCAGGGTCGCTGTTAGTTTACATTGTACTTTACACTGCTGACAATCACACAATACTAGCTATATCCCCTGCTCCCTATTTTCCACATGATTAAGTGACAAATCACAGATGCAATAAACTGCTCCCTAGTCCATTCTTATTCCAGCAAATCTTTACTTTTGTATGTATGCACAGTGAGCAGATCTGTTGCTATACAAATCGTCGATCTCTACAATCGAAACTTATACACAGACATCTTATTGCTTTATAAGATAAGCCCAGAGAGGGGAACGGATCTCACGCGATTTGAACGTTTTATATATTGATGGTTATATTTTACACAGATCTGCAGCGATTAACAACAACTACCTAAATTTTGCATTATCTTTATTTCTAATACTTGAGTTTGCATGTATTCATGCTCCATATGTGTGGTATAACACAAACTTTACAACTGCGACGATGCAGAAGTGTGAAATATTGTGCCTTAATCATTTGTGAGTTGAAGTTAATACTAAAATAAAGGATAAATAAGCAGATGTGAATAAAAACTCTATTAGCGCTTTGTTACACTCGTTAATTTTTCGAAATTTCAGTTATCGTTACTCACTTCCCAATAG
This sequence comes from Lipothrix lubbocki, assembly GCA_034696945.1. Classification (NCBI taxonomy): domain Eukaryota; kingdom Metazoa; phylum Arthropoda; class Collembola; order Symphypleona; family Sminthuridae; genus Lipothrix; species Lipothrix lubbocki. The sequence goes on along the minus strand of JAQGAK010001574.1, from coordinate 23,941 downwards.
GAATGTTCTAAGTAGTACCTTATATTGTACGTAAAACCGAGGAACGCATTGAACCATGTTACCATAGAGTTGGAATGTCACGAGGAGGAATATCATGGTATTTGTGAGTAAATTGGTGCTAATGAGAAAAGTGGACAAACCGTGCCATGATAATTTAATGTTCTAGGGATAATGCCCCTTGTACAAACATCATTAAAATTATTACTGTTTCCTTGTAGTATATTGTAGTTGGTATCTCGGTAAGTCTTATAGTAAGTGACGTCCTTATATTTTATTTTCCTCCCATGCAAACAGCGTCAAAATCTAATATATTCCCAAAACATGTTACAATCTTTATTCTGACCTAAAATACTGCTACGTGCTGGTGCTGATTCTTATTATTTTGAGTGTATGCGTATGTGTACATTTCCTAAACAGTAAATGTCGTATCTTAATGCATGTATCTGTCTATCCTTTTAGGCTTGCAAACAATGAAAACATATTTGGAATTTTCCTTTTACAAAAGAGTTGACTGACAAAAAGACAGCAAGGCTCCCTATAATAACAATAATATAATCATAATGCTCCATGATAATGTTTCTTTGTGTCGATTACTAAAACACACAACATAACAGGTAGTCAATATAAGGGTCTCCTCGATAAGGAACATTTATTCTGTATATGCAATATATGCATATCTGTGTTGGAAGGAAGCATTATAAGAATAGAGGGTTACACACTGACGATGGTGGTAGTACGTACATACATACTCGAATGGAGCAGGAGGTTGATGTTTATGTAACAGTTTCTATTAATGTTGATTGTAGTGTAAATTTGTCATACCACCAGGCACCAATACCTTAGGTAACAATTGCTTTACACACACTAAGATTAGGCTAGGTTTCACACTTGGATGGACAGACCAGTAGAAATATTCATACTCCTCTACTTCTTATTCTGGTTCCTGTTGACAGTAGGAGATGAGCTGACGGGAAAATTAACCTTGCACTACAGTAAAACACAGAAGTAGAAAATAGAAACCAGAAACTTAGATTAGCTTGAATAGACAGATTTAACAATTGACAATACGATTTTAACGACAGATTTTACATGAAAGCCCTTAAATTTTGGTTCACTAATGTTAGGAGTACATCGTAAGAGAATGTTGCAAATGAAGCCTTATCAATTACATCAAGTGAGTAATTAATCAGAATGTTGGAACCACAGTAATAAAAGGGAAAAACAATTATTGTATAAGATATTCTATTATGTTATTATTATTATGTTTGTACTAAATATATTATAGGTATAATATTAATAATAATGTATAGGTATAATTATTTGTAACTAAATGCACAATGTTCACTTAGTTATCACAGTTATCAGATTGAAGACAAAAAATAAATGAACACAAGCGTAATGAATTATACTTACAGATAGATATTATACGGCTGAACCAAGGATACCTCAATTAATGATTTTTTCGTATTGATTCAGTATTACACAGATATAAGTATGTAGGAGTTGAAACGCCAACATTTACATCCTGACGTTACCTTTTCAAGTATCTAATAACAGTGAGTCAATTGTGATTAATATAATGTCGAAGCCAAAACGATAGGAACAACATGTCAGAGGATATATATTGTATGGTATTCAACAAGAAATATCATTTACTGCAATGACAAACAATATTTTTTGAACACAGATCCATAAATACCATATCCTCTCTGATATGTTTTCGTATTCCTTAACTAGCCACAATTACTCACAAGAATACCTTTTCAGAGTATCAAACACACTGAGGTTTCATAGGATACTTCAAGTATACGCAACTTTTGTTCTATGCATGCTTACTATAGCAGCTATATATAGTTGTTTAGCTTGCAACTGCTACTTGCATATATTGTTAACTTGACGTAAAATGTCTAGCTATTATACAAATAATATTGGATATGAGTCCATATATTCACCTTTATATCTCTGTTCGAAAGTCATTGAGGAATTTGTTCAATTCAATCGGTCGGTAGGTTCCAGACGGTGTGAGATGACATAATGTAAGGTTATACATACACAGAAAGAATCAAACAGAAGTATCATTAGAGGAAAGTATAATATGATACGTACCAAGTAAAAGTATCCAACTAAATAAATGGTGAGGAATTCTGAAGCCGTTCCTCCTTGAAAATTATATGGTATTGACAAGTACCTGAATATTCAATGGTATCATTATCAAGTTGTTAAGGTCCGAGAAGAGAGTTCTGTAACAAATTAATTTACATTACATCTATTATGCTACCACATTTTATTCCGTTCGTCATTACAAAGTCAAATATTGTATCAAATGTTACTCTTATAAAATCAAATGAATATGACTGTATACCCAAATTGTGTGGATAAAAAATCAATTTTTTAAAGGTATTTACATAGTTCAGTATATGCACATTATATATAAGTACCTCACTATAACAGACACACACTCTCTCTAAATGGAATGATAATGAAAAAAGATGTGGTTCATGTTGTCGTAATAAGATGGTTGAGGTGATACCAGTCAATATAGTTTATGAAAGGATTGGAATGAAATATACTAATAATGAATATTAGCAGTACAAATAGGATACAGTCCTGAGTAAGAAAATATTTTGCCTACATGCATGAACTTAACAACAACAAGTCTTGATACTCACATTTGTTGTTGTTGTTGTCTACTTGTCTGTCTATCATCATCATCGATCTCAAAAAGTAGCAGCTTGAATAACACATATTGGCCACTACTACTATACTTGCTATTATATCCCGGGCATAGATGATCCATTCGCTCATTGAGGAAATGCCTACTCATCTATAATATTTATCCCTTTTGTATTTAAAATATCTTCAAGATGCTACTACCATAATCCCGGCCAATTTCAACTCCCTAAGCCTGCTCGCCTGTCTTCGTCTACCCATAAAACCTGCTACCTTACAAATATTTGTACATTCAATTCACACGTATTTTCTTATATACAATGAAAATTACTTTCTAGGGGCTGTTGAAGACTGACGTTACTTAAGACAAAAAATGATTGATGCCAACTAAACATAGTCCTGCAGCATTTACATTACAAATATAATTCTTAGAATGGAACTAATGCACCTGCATCAAATAATATATTCGGATATATATATATATCAAGCATACATGCAAGGTAATGACCATAAAATAAATGCTGCTTGAGTAGCAGTTAAATCGCCGTTTGTAATCATTATTACAATAATCATAAATTAAAATGATTAATAACCAGAATAACTTCAAATTTTGATATCCACAGGCTTAAAAGAGTTTAGTCTTGAATTACGTTTTAACATTCGTTTCTCGATTTGTGAGCAACATCTAAAGGCCAATTGACGCCTAAAATAATGCTAAACTGGTATTGATGTTAAGTTATTAATTAGTGCCAACGGCAGTATACACCATTTCCAATTCCATCTCAAGGTGCGAGTAATTTTAAGTGATTACCTCATACTTTGATTAAGCATGTATCTGAGTGCATACACAGCTGAGTATTTCAATGATCGATAATAATAAGTTATGCAACTAATATACTAAGCTTTAGTAAATGTTATAGTTAGGTTCATGCAGAGCGTAAAAACAGTATAAACGTGTTTATTCCAAGTCTGACAGCACCAAAGGAATCAACTTAAGGTGCTAGTCCTTATAAAATAGAGATCTTTCAATAAGAATTCAGTCTGAGTTTGAGTGACAGTGATTTGTTAGGGATATTGCAATAAGAGTCAAGAACAAACGAGAGGAATTTATGATCAAGATCAACTGTGATTACAACTACGCAAGCCATCGCGACCGTGTGCCCAATTGTATACTCCTGCTGACATACCGTGGCTTATAAATTTCAACTCAATTATACGTATGTACATATAAGTTATACCATGCCTCAGCGTCTTGTTATGCAATTATCCATAAACCCTAACCTTTGCAGCAGAGCCCACGAGTTTCAAGAAGTTGTAAACTTAAAATTCATGAAAGGAGCTGATTGAATAAAATCTTTGGTGAGATTTATATTATATGTATAAAGTCAAATCTGGGAGAGTAAAAGGGAAGACGATCCGTGTGTGTTGCATATTGGCAAATGCCTAAGAGATTGCAAAGGCATTTGCTCTGCGTATCTTCCGTCGTTACAAGTGTAGAGATACGCTCTTTAACATAATATCATAGGCGACGAACCTTCTGAATGAAAGTATATTAAAGGAAAAATCAATAGAGTTTTTATGTACTTTTCCCCACTAAAGATCTCTTATTGTTCAACCTCTACATGCTTACTCCCTGTGCTCACACAGAGATCAGGCCGTAAAATAATCTTACACTGTTTTGTTTTCGGATTGAAGTGAAAGCGTGAAAATCCTTTTGTCTCCATCCCCCTTATGCAATCAAAAATCCCGGGTTCGCTTCTTCTGCTACTAGATTTTCCTACTGACATTGTTATGTATACAGTGCAATCAAACATGCAGTTAACACTTTGAAAACACAAATCCTTGATGTGCTTTTCAATCTCCTCGGAATGAAACTTTTGTGTCAATGTAGTTACAGCACATCTCGTGTGTTATCGTAAGCCGATAAGGAATAATGTTTCTGGGACGTCTCACTCTCTCAGCAGAAACCAAAATCCTGGAAATTACGAACTTTTGAAACAAATTATTGCAGTCTATATTACTATAACATGTAAACAGGACGAACCTATATGTTTTAATATTATTAATTTATCAAGCTCGTGCTTGGGAATTGGGACTAACTTGTATTCATCAGAAATAATGCTGGTCATATCCATGGTTAACTGTATATTATGCATATGGCATGTCAGCAAGCTAAATAGAGTAAAATGGTGTGAGAATAATACCATGGGCATTTCAAATTGGACAGCGGGCAAGAAAAGACTAGGAAAAAACTGTTGGATAAGAAAGAAAACCCTCCCATAAATTGCACGCAGGAATCACATCACAATTCCAATCCTTGGTACTCGTGGCTTCTACTGAGAATAATTTGACAGATACACATGCACTGCCGGTCTAAACGCATATTTAATAGTAATGTAAATGGAAGAATTGCCTCTGCAGGATTTTCCATCCTCCCCTCATAAAGAAAAATCGAACATCTCATTACAAGCTCATGAGCATGGGGGAAGGCTTGTACTGTATCAGGAAAGTAAATAAAGCTGTTGTTGTCAGTCACATGGTGCATGCAATAATAATCGTAAATTTATCCACCGAATAATAATTTTATAAAGATATTAAAAAGCTTTAGTAAGCATTTTTTCGGTCGAATTTCAAAACTATATTATAGGATGCCCAAATACAGGGGATACCTAGAGGGATGGAGGAGAATAATAAAAATATATAAAAATTGAATGATTGTCTGATAGGATAATCTTTAGTAATGCAATGGTTGCTTGTGATAAGAAAGTACATATAATTTTCATTACTATCCCACTATACATATGAATTGGTTATGTAATACAAAAACATATACAGGTATATAGGTCTACGAATTGAATGACACATATATGTATATTGAATACAAAAATCCATGAAATTTCAATGATTGCCTGATCCGAAAATATATGTGATCAAGAGTGGCACGGCAGTGGGTCAATAATATACTAAAGGTAAAGTTGGTCTTTTTCGCCGTCCAGGCTAAAAAATCACAGCACGACAACCCTCGGGTTACTCTTGACTCTACTATTTTACGACGATCATCATCTCCTCTCGACTTGAATGGGGAGCGAAAAAAGTCTTGGAAATTGAAAAGAGCGAAATCCAGTCCAGTTCAATTACATGCCTTCAAACTGTATAACTGTTATGGATTCCAAAGTATTGTAGAGTACACAAATTCTCCGACCGATCAAGGGGGTCCAAACTCCCCGGCATGAAGTTGACACGTTGAATATAAAACAGAGAATGCATGCATGGCCGGATAAATACTATTATTATACTCGCTGTTTCCGTCCATACGTCCATTTATCTTGGATTAAGCATTTAAAGTTACATTTTATAGAGTTATCGGGCTGTGGAAGAAGAAAGAAAATAAAAATTGAACGGCCCAATTGAAAAACCTCTTGTTGTTGTTGTGCCCCCTCATCATTACTTGTCTAAGGTACACACATTATCCTCAGGAGTGTACGAATAACTTATCATATAACGGAGACCGACCTCATCTTATTCCCTTTCATCACCTCAAGTTTTGACATCAGTTTAAGGTCAAAGGCTGCCGTTATATTTTTCACCCCTTCTCCAAACCCCAAGGGAGTATAGGGCTTTGTACGGAGGAAATCTCCCGCAAAACGTAGACTAGAATCTTCTAAAAAAGTACATATTATACGAGAGAAACAACTCGATTGAAATGTTCAGACGGTATGTCTACAAAATATGCTGTCATCATTGAATTGAATCTTTTTCTCCCTCATATGTATACCTTCATATCGTTGAAATATTTTTGTCCTCATGTATTCTTCTTGGAAATCAAGACTTGCCAATAAATTGGACTGAAGCAATGAAAGACAAGAACTACCCGGAATGTGAAGTACACAAGTCGTATAACCTTGTTACAATTTTGGCATGTATGTAGCCTAAAGGGTACACTACATAATTTTGTGGATACCGTCCAGTGCGGACGCTGAGATTGCATATATACAAAACACCCAAAGGTACATATATTCTTTATCATTGAGGTTGGCATGTAAGCTACATACATATGACTGAAATCATAACGAGTGTTCAAAAGCTCTCATTCAATCACACTGTGTCCCCGCTGGTTCGCCTTGTCTTGTCTTACTTCAAATTCACATGAGATCCATGGTTGTATTGAAATCCTTCTTCTCAGCACTACATTGGAATCTCCCTAGGACTCGTCTTGTAAACTCAGAGGGAATCCGCTAACCCTACTCATAACATTACAACATACATCCGACGACGTGGACTCCATTATCCGTCCGCGACTCACATCCATGTGTCTGCATATAAACATGTATACACAAAATATTACAATAACTTATTGGTCTCCAAACAGTGTTCTATCTCAGTCGTAATGATATAGGTACACCAACGCACATAATGTACCAACACGTATCCAGCCTTAGCAATGATAGAGCTCGTCTCAATAATTGATTGCACATGCCATATCTCTATGAGATAAGTAGGGATTTGTGAACTTGAAACATGACCGGGGGCTAGAAATCTACTGCAAATCAATAAACCGAGATAATCTGCACAAAGCCCATTCAATGTCGTTTTTTGAATTTATAAATATGGTTCAATTTACAATGCTCCAAGTCTCTACAAGTCAGAAGATTATAATGCAAGTCAATGCCTACTCTTTTTTACATTGCATTTTTTCAAGTTTTAACATGTCACCAGCCAAGTGCAATATTGTGTTCATTCTTTGATCTATCAGTATATTATAGATATCTACACAGCGATACGGTTCCGGTATAATGTAAATACATGGGGGATTTGAGCATGGGCAAATAAAACGTTGTCAGTACTGGTAGTAAGTCCGCCTGTTTGTAATGGTAGACATCATCCACCTAAAAATACATATTTCAGAGGACGAAAAGAAGAGTAAGTCGTAAAGAAAGAATAAGCCAAGCGATGAGAAAGTACAGAGGCGGACTTGAACCACATGTCTTGTTGATGTCTTCTTCTCCTTCTTCTGTAACTGCTATAGGAGTTTAGGTTGGGAGGACGGGTTTGCTCTGACTGAGAGATAGAAGACGTATAACATATGAGAGGAAGACTAGTAGAGCAGAGCTCATTGAGATGCTTTGTAATTCAAATGCAGTCAAAATTGAGGCTTGTCATGGTTGCGCACTCTATTATTTTGGTCGTTTCTCTCTAGGCTCCGATGACATTATTCACATTGGTATTCCTAACTCGAGCTGTATGTCTTCAGCTACCTTATCCTTTTCCCGAACGTAAACTTAGCCAAACTACTGACTACCACGCGGAACTCTATTTAAGCTCTACTACACCATGCTCCTACTCTATAGGATTGGACAAAGAAAACATAAGGAAAAGCAGGCTGGCTGAATAGAGAGCCGGTGATCGTCGAGGAGGAGAGAAGTCGCGAACGAGAGTTGAAAGCTGGTTGAAAATGCGAAAATGGTAATTTTAAACGTACGACACATCTATGAAGACCATGGTGTATACATAGTAAATGTGTTACCCTTTAGTCAAATTGTGAAAGCGAATAGAAAATCAAATACGTTGATCCTGTTACACTATAAAGATCTATTCTTTCACTGTATACGTGTGCATTTCGTATTCTACCATTACATAAATATATATCCCGTATTCTCCCATCATATAAATATGCATAGATTTCGTTTCTCTCTCTCTCCTGCTACAATAACGTTATACGTAAACATAGAAACACCACAACTTAGCATAGGAGCTATAATGGTTTTCACAATAGTGGAGTACAAACATATTTGAATTTATACTTTGGAGGAGGATTGAGCTTGGCGGAATTGAAAGTATATCAAACTCCGAGAGAGTATGAACGATGAAGACGAGAATGAGGGATTCCAGCTTAGAAATTTCCAACAAGCGAAACCTGTCTGCTTCATTACATTACATTAGATTATATTAGTATGAGGCAAAAGGGACCCGTTTAATTCCACCACTACATTAGCGCGCATTATAACATCATGACTCAGAGTTGACGCTCCAAATTACTAATGTCAATATGAACGTGGAGACCTGGAAAACACACTCCTTCACTTAATTCACTCCTGGCTCTCCTTCCCATATGCATATCCCCCGTAACTTGTACAACTAATTCTGGTGTCAGACGGTGTTAGTGTTCGGGATCAACTCTACCTTGCACCTCACTTCCCAAAGCTTTTCTTTCTCTTTTTATTAGTGTACGAGCCCACGCAGATTAAGGGAAACTTGTGAAAGTACTTAAACTTGGCAGAAATTTGTAGGTTCGCAGAAGATATTTGGGGCATGTTTTATTTATGATTTCAAACTTTTAAATTTCTTTGAAGACTTTTGTAGTTAGTCTACAAATGATAACATATGTTTACATGCTATGATTTTTATGAGTAAAACTACTATAAGGTATACAATGTAGTATATATGATTCTAAGAAATAACTTCGCTCTCCACAACTTTCTTCCATTCCGGAATATACAAATGCCCAGAAGGGTATCATCTCACGGATGGAGAGCACATGTCAAAGGGCAGTATTAGGAAACAGTTCGGTTACCCCTGACGATGATGGACGATGCTGCGCAAGATGATTTCTTATAATTTGACTTTATTCTTTTTGATGACTAATATAATTTGAAGGTTTGCCTTGAAGTTCTCTAGCACAGTACCCCATGTCTATCACAAATTTTGTCTTTAGTATCTTAAGACATGGCCTGCATGAAATCATTTTGATTAATGATTTCTCAATTGTTCAGCATTTATTCGTTTTGTTATACCAGAAGTTGCAGTTTAGGACATTAAAGTAATATATCTACATAGTCACTGTACTCCGTTATAGAATCATGTCTAAATAGAAGGAGGACGGGTACATTTAAATCACTGGATATTGTAAACAGTATAGCGTCTGCTGTAGATTTTACTCTATGGCCTAAATCCGTTTTAGCAAGATTGGAGGAGAAATCTCAAGTGAATCTCGAAAGTCTAGATATTGAATATATATTGCCTCCATGTGAATGAATCAGAGAGAAGTGACGGAAGAAAAGGGTGAGTAAACGGAAGGTCCATGCCGTGAGATTAAGGCAGGATATTGTTCTTGCTGGCCCTGCGGGTCCCATGGCATTAAACTCCTTTTATACCTACGTAGCTGTTTAGTTGGCAACAACTCCAGTAGATACTCGGCCAGCCAAATCCTTCCCTCACTGTCATTATTTTATTGACAAATGGGATTTATTTCTTTGCTTTCATGTCAGCAGTCAATGAGGATGACCAAGTCCCTGAAACTTCTTATCCACTTTGACACTTGGCCACAGCCAGAAGCTCTCTTGACGATAGTGTGTAAATCTATCCTGTCATCACTTCAGTCTGCTTCCACTGATCCACAGAAGGATTTTCAAGTTCTACAGTGTTAGTGTTTCTTGTGTTTGAATATAACAGCAGGAAGATTATGTATAGATGTAAATCATAGAGTTCTGAGGATAATCCTTTTAAGGTGTGAATTTAAGTATAACGTACATACATATCAGATTTCGCGGATTTGTTATTCCAAATAATTTCAGTATTGTCAGTTAGAACCTTTTAGAGCAGCTAGTAATGTTGACATATAGGTAAATCAATCGGTAGAGAGTAGATACGTGTACCTAAAACACATGTTATATTTTTCTAGAATTTCGCATTATTTGATTTTTTCCTGGTATTGACATAAGCATCGGATGGCGATTTGTTGGTGTGCTAAGGTCTCACTATATATGTAAATGTTATATAATAATTTCAGGGAAACGCGGGTATCCCCACATGATAAAAATATACATGGCTGTCGACGGATGAAGCGATATATATGGATGGCAAAGCATATATACTAGTTGTGGATGGATAAATTGAAGTGGGGAGGAAATGAGAATGTGACACCCCGCTGCCCGTCTTTTGTGCCAGGAAAAGTTAATTGGAGAGCGCAGGTGATGTGTGAATGTACACTTATAACTAACAATGAGAACTACTCCTCGACTTGTCTATTGACTGTACAGCTCATTGTGCTCACTCTTGGAATTATCTCGTCACTAATTGGACAGATAGAAAACTGATACAATAATGACCAACCTAGAATATCTCATAACAGGTACAATACCACGTATGTGCATGCTATATGGTGCTTCTTCAGCATTTGCTGAGGACAAGCCAAGAGCGCTATATAGTCAACAAGGTAATTTATCCTGAATCCTTTAACAACCACCGTCTCAATTACCGCAGAAATGTTGTAATTTAGAAGCTAATAGGCATAATAACCCTGTGGAATTTCATTTGACACTTGAAGTTCTTTTACAAAAGCTTGACAATACCAAGGCGGGTTTACACTGCAATGGAATAGCTGCAGATTAATAATTGTTTTGTATCTTTTATAGTATCAAGAGGCTCTCATCGTGAATGTAAATGTGGATATGAAAAATGTTGTCCGTATTCACTGAATTGATCGATCCATTTGAAGCGGTGTTCCGCCAAGAAAATATATGTAGTGCTGCATCAAGATTGAGAATTATGGTTTGTAAGTGAGTAGATTGATAATGTATTTAGACCAGAAGGGTTTTAGTAGAAGGGTGGGATAATTATGATATTGGGAAGAAAAGCAGAGTGGCTGATGGTCGGCAGGCGAAAAAAGATAGTCAAGTTAGCGGCTGACAAGCAGAAAAGAGCGTTTTGTTACGCTGAGGAAGGTTGGGAGCAGCGGGCGGGCTCATAACATGACTCCAACACAATTCACCCTATTCAACATTTATCTTTCTATTCTATTCTCATCTCGATCTGAGAACCATTCTTCCTCCACAATATTTTATATCTCATCATCATCATCACCATCATCACCACCATATAGCTCTGCTTGCTTCAGCATCAAAGAAAAACCAAAACTCTTGTTGTTGCTAACATATCCTCCACCGATTTTCACACACACAAAAACTTTCCCCCGCTATTCTTTCGTATTCTCCAGACTATTCTACTTAAATTATAATAGAAACTTCACAATCCAGATCCATCTACTAGTTCTTGCTCACCTTATGAATTCCACTGGTTCTAATAATTTAACAATCCTGTATTTTGTATGTACTTTTGGTATTAGTATATGTTTACAGTAATAATTTATTTACAAAAATACAGTATTGTTACTCAATATATAAATTCTTGACTACATATGGATCAATTCAATTCTTTCGCATGGAACCATTTCGTCTTCCTAAGAATTATTATTGTCTTCTCTAAGAAATATATAACAGCGGTGAGCAGTGGTGCGTGCTTGCACACTAACTAGCACAGCAGTGATGGACATCATGCAAGTTCGGTTTTTACTTCAAAGTTATGACATTCAAGACTATCAGATTTTTCAAGATTCCAGGTGGTTCTCAAAAGAATTGGTTTTACTCTTTAACAAACAGAACCTCACCGCGCTTTAACCTTTTTTGTAGACACAATTTACTTGTTTATTTGGCCTTAGATACAGTGTTATTTAGACAAATTTCACGCCTCGGACATTATGATGTATCGCATTCGGCACATGGGTACAGAAAAACAACTTCACTTTTTAAACTTAACTAGCTGATTCAGGAAATAATTTGCTTATGTCAATATTAATATATTACGATAAGTATGTTAAAGCTATACATATTACGACAGTAATTAAAATTGATTATGATGAAAATAAGAGTTCGTAAATGTAACTGGATGAGGACAAGAATCAAGTATGTATAAGCTTTAATTTTTAAATAACAAGTATCAACTGACAGTGTTTAACAGGCAAATTTCTGCTAACAGTTGTCTATCTGAATGTAAAGGAGTTCGTAAAAATGTAGGCGTAGGCCCGTCTAAGAAAATTGAATTCCACAGATTTATCATAGAAGTAAGTGCAGGTACAGAATATTGAAATTAAACAAGGTGTAAATGGTTGAGCAACTCACGTGCTTATTTGTCCTCATCATATAGATTGAAATATTTGGAAGTGAGAATTGAAAAGTCTTGAAGGTGTGTTGACTGGAGAGAATGGAAAAGGTGTCTATATGGCAAGAACAATGAATGAATGAAGAAGCCTCCTCATGTGAACATCAAGTCATCCTCATATTAAACTTTTATGTAATGATCAATTTGAAAAGGTGGAATTCCAAAGGTATGTTAAGCATGAATCAGCAAACTATAAGATACTTTTACCAGTACGCAGTCATATTTAATAACTCAGGCACACTTATAATATTTGCTTCAAACTGTAGTAAATACAGACGTCAAACATGTTCCAATATGATATGCTTATAATATATGTGTTATGATTATCAAAATAGGTAAAGTATAGGCAAATTATAACATATTACTACAAGTAATTATTTGTGAAATGTACCAACCTTTTACTAGTATATAATCTCCATGTCCAAATACTTTCTGGTGAAGATCTTGTTGTTGAAACTTTTCAAATATTGTAATAGATTCTATTTTTCAGTAATATTTCATTTTCATAACATAGTTGTCGTAATATTGGAATACATGTACATGCACGCTATGTATTGCTTTCACTTTTGAAGCCGCGTTTGAAGAATAAAAGCTTGGAGGCAGAGATATTACGTATCACTAAGTTAAGTCATAATTTTATTACCAATAATATGCTCTTTGAGCCATGGGGAGAATGAGAGGGAAGGGTTGTAAGTATAGAAAGAAGGGGAGACTGAAGGTGCCTCGTTGCCGGCTTGATATATATAATGTACATAATGTGGTGGAAGTAGGGAATAAGAAAAAACTTGCATGAGATATGTCATCATTTGTTGATGGGTTGAAGTGTAGTTTAGATGCAGACAAAGGGGAATGATATATGGACGTCTGGTCACCTGCAATTAAGATATTCGTTGGTTTTCACACCATTTATTACACACCTATTGCCTCATTGTCTGCCGGGGACTTTGTCTGTCAATGAAAACAGCAGTAGGGCTCACTCATTCCCATTATAATATACTTGCTCTCGCAGTCCTTACCTTTCCTCCGTGTCCATCATGTTACCCGAACCCAGAATTCAATGACTCCCTAAGTAATAAACGCGTCTGTTCATAATATTTAATATTATTATCAAATCCAAAGAAATTCATTCCCTAAACAACAATTGTGCCTCAAATGCGATTCTTTTGACTCTATTGTGGCTAGTAAGGAAACTTGAATTTCCATATGTAAGTATATGCTACATTAGTGTGCAATAACAATATTATTGTAGATAAAAGCACACTGAGGTGCATCATTTTCATGTATGATTTTAAGATTTTATTTGTATTTGTACAAAGCAAAGTGAAATATGAGACAATTGTGTATTATATGATTTGTGCAATAATTATTTCTGCGGGGATCATCCGAAAGGGTAAAAATTTAAAGGAAACTACTCCTCAAAGCTCATCATTACTATGATTAGGTGAGTAATTTTCAGTGCAAAGACACTTGCTGTGATCTCTGTTTGACAATTATTCTCATTGTGTGATGATTTCCAGGAGATGAGAACACACTGGTGTGTGTATTCCTGTTTTAGATTGTGTAATTTTATTTTCACGCCGGAATAGATTAGCTTTGCAGGGTGCAAGTTGTAGGTAGTAATTGCGCCCGTTTTTTTGTCATTTGAACTTTGTATGCTTCATATTGTGTATTGCAGTTGCTGATATTACAGAACAACTGACATTTTGCCATTCATGTTTACTCTCTTTGACCGTTGGTGGAGCTCATCTAAAAATTCCCAATTTATGCTTAAAACAGGATTAATTTACATATCCGTTGTAACAGTAACTACGTATGTGGAACTAAGAAGTTTCGTCCGATAATTTATTCATCGTCTGTCCATTCCCAATATTAGTAATGAATACATTTTTATAGTTTTCAATCCCACAGAGATGAACAAGTTATGATGGAAATTGCATCGTCATTGGTAGATCATCATTGTGTATCGTTTCGGATGACGCTTATGTTTTTTAAATTGAAATAAAAACCTAAAGGTACAATTAAGCATCTGAAAATAGTATACCTGATCTCTGTATTTTATAGCGTATACATAGGTACCGATCCCTCCATTTATCAAGTGTAACCAACCTGCGGGTAAAGTGCATGGTGTGGAGTGTAGAGTACGACGAGCATTTTTCTCAATTACTATTTTGCATCGGAGCATTACACTGCAAGTATTGTTGCTCTCAGGCACACAGAGTGACTAGATATTATGCACAACAAGTGTCAAAGCGACGTGTTTGATTGGGATTCGATGAAGTAAGCTGTTTGTGTTGCCAGCTACTTTCGTTTACTATTGATGCCTGCCTCATGTATGTATACGTTTATTAGTATTTGGGCATGTGTCTATGTGAGAGTTACTTGCTTACACATTCTGTCTCATTGATAAACAGTCATTGTTTAGGAATAAATTGACTCCTAAATAATAGTTAGCTACATAATCAAAATTCAATCATTCAATTTGACTATTTTTTCTAAGACACTCATTCACCCTTGTGAATAGGTGGCATGCATTACCACAGCGTATGCACACACTCACATATTATTATTATCTTGATGATATGCGTGAACGTCCATGACGAAAAGTTTTATCAATGAGAGAAAGGAACGAGCCAACGGTTGTTGTGTGATCACAGTTACCTTTAATGATCGCTGATCGAAAGCTTTAAGCCTTGTAAAGAGTCATCAAATAGTCATAAAAACGTCAATAAACATTGCGTATTATATTTATCTTTATAAATAAATATACATATTTTATAATTTATAGTTTATATGTTAGAAATATTTTGGAAACAAAGTAGCTGAATGTATGCGAAAAATCAATCTAGTTAGTTCAGGACGCAAATCGTAACCTCATCGATCTTTAAGTTCGTTTAGCTGACTCGGAAATATTATACATACTACAATGTGAATACATATTTATACTATGTAATTTGCTTTAATAACTACATAAAAAATATAGTTATTAAAGATAATAATTGTAATAAAGAATAGAATTATTATATTCTTTCGTATTATATAAGTATTAGGTAAACTCTTTGAACATGATTATGATTTTTCGCATGATAAAAAGTCATATTTTGCAAGTTTCCATTCGCATTTTCGAAAGACGCTCACAATCACAAATACGGAGTTAATCCATATAAGGTCGAATATGGCTCCATGCCAGTGGTTGGGCGAACCAAATACAGAAGAAAGGTTAAGTGATCCAAATGAAGAGGAGCCTCATCTGATCATCTGTATAATGGCTAGGTATTTTTCACCTGGGAGTCTATCATTAAGCTGTCTATTACACAGCGGAGAGCCAAAACATTGAAAAGATTAATTTATCCCAATGAAGGTGGAGAGGTAACCTTCATTACATCTAATCTGTCTAGGTAACAGTCTGCTAGTAAAATTTGACCTCTGGCGTTCAATCCGGTTCGCCACCCTTTCTCTTGTTATCAATAGTGAGTTACACTTGGTTACTAATGCTGTTTAAATAATCTCCCGTATTCCAGTTTAATAATCCTTCTAGAAAAGTTCGCATATTAAAACTGAATAATAAAATCTAAAATTTATTAACCGGCTCGTATTGCAAATATGAAAAAATTGTAGTCGAAACTAGTTGTTCCTCTTGGTCTGGTCGTCCACAGTTATCATTTGACAGATATATATTTATATATAATGCAAATCCACCCATCCCCTGAGGGCAGTCTGTTCAGGAACAAATAAAAATAAACTAATTCTAACTCTTCATTACAAATATGATAAGGAAATGTATAACACCAAGAAAAAAAGACCACGGGTAGCATTAAAACCATGACGAGATTATTGCTTCCAGGTGATACACAATACACACGTTATAAAGGATGAATACTATACTACAAGAAAAGCAATAAGGAATCTCTACTCTAGCCATGATGAGACGAAAGCCGCGTGTATGCAGAAAAAACAGTAACAAACTACTCATCATCATCTTCATAGACATTAGATGAACCTTATGATAAATGCGTGAGCTAATAAGCATAAGACCATAGATAGACAAAACTTTGAACTTGATTAGGCTGATTTGATGGGTTGTGTGAGCCCGGGCTCATGCCGCCTTATATTTCCCTTCACACTTCTCTGTCCAACAACACTTCATTTCTCATACCGTTAAGTCCACATTCGTATGCTTAAACTTGATGAAGTTTATCTTGACCTGACCTTACAGACGCCTGCGATTCCTCAAGTTCGGTTGCGTTCAAACACTGTATGGTGTCATGCATAAGACCGTAATTATAATTATACAGTATGCAGAGATTACTGTTTTGTTTTCCTTACGTATTTCTTGTCCATATTAATTGCTTGCTTATTATCCACATCGACGGTATTTTCTCTCCTCGGTTACATTTAACGACAAAAAGATAAAAAATTGAAGTTTATGCAATTCAGGAATATTTTACACTCAAGTCTAATATGTAATCTTTTATTTGGTATTTTTGATGGCATTATATATGTGCGGCCTGTGCGGGGAATCAATGGAGGCAAACTTAAAATAACTTTTCGTCATAATTTTAATAAACGGAAATAAAAATTTGTAAAATAGACCACTTTTATGCAATACAACTGGAAGATGTCCAGAACAATTATAAACTTCTGGACATCCATTGAGAAATCTAAGTGAACTCTTTGCAAGTTAATTCTAACGTACAAAGTACAAAGTGTAACTAAAGTGCACGTAGTTAAAAGTTTGAGTTGGAACTACAAGGCCCAGTGATTAAATATGTATTAGGGTAATAGTAGGTAAGTGGTGAGGAGCTGTAATGCATGTAATTTGTGAGATGGCTTATTAATGAATCCTCAGCAGTATTGATACTCCTGCTTAGATAAAAAGCTACTTAAGTTAGTTTCTCACCTTGGGCTATGACACCATGTAATTTACCGGTCAAAACGGAGAAAGATGATGTGAGGGGAAAAATGATGTGTAATGAAATGTCTCTCAGCTCCTGGCGCCTTTCCGCCGATATCTCATATCTTCTCTACTTATACTCCATGCCCAATACTATCTACCTTGAAGCAGCTCCTTCCTCTCCAGAACACATTCCCTTCTAAATACTAAAGCTCCAGAGACCTAATTGAATTCTATCGTCATGTCAAATCTTCACTTTTCTTCTTAACACACACACACACATTCTCTCTCATCCACCTTTATTCTTCTCTATATTCCTAACTTATCATATCACACCTTAAAAGGCCTCTTGAGGAAATCAGGAGCAAATATAACGCCACAGGCTTCTTATACTGTTTTTAACCCATAAAACACAAGTATTCTACATCTACAGACATCAATAGCTATAAGGCAATTACTGTTTTCGTCTTTTGTACTTCGAAGTCCACCATCCAAAGGTACTTTGAGTTAGTTAACTAACTCAAATTTGAGCCAAATTTAGAATCATCCCAATTCAAGTATTGGATTCAGCAGCCCGTGTGAAAGTTAAAATAATTAAGATAATTATAATCTAATCATACGTAGATAGTACATGGTTCCCACAGAGAAACAGTGGTGATACATTGGGGTTGTAAAACATAGGTAGAAGTAAGGAAAGATATACCTACTGTCTCAGCTCCTGTAATCCGAACTGTATAAAATCAAGTGTGTATCTTATTCTTAATTAATTGTAAGTAGGTAGGAAGATTGCATGGCGTGGAGCAAAAACTTTGGTAGCTATTAGCAGTAGAGACATTTTCAATGACGGATATACATAATGAGTGAACATATATGCAATACTAATACTATCTAATAAAGACAAAATAATACTTAATATCTACTACAGGAATGCAAATTCCGCTGAAACCGCACTGCTGTAATCTGTAATAATGTATCTGCTTTTGTGTACATGGCCTACCCATGCTTGTAAATTTATTATATTTACTTTATATCATTGGCCTTTATGATGATTGTTATTATGATTACTACAATGATGATTAAAGATTGACTACCATACAGAGAGTGCATACATACAAGATTATCCATCTGCTCCACACACGTAACTCCCACTCACATTACATTTAGATAAAATGTCTGATGGCATGCAAGTCTCGTGGTTTTTATTAGATGGTAGCCACACATATGTTAAATATAATGTATAGATGGAAATTTGTACATTGTTATATATAAATATATGCACATGTTCTCTGGCACATTGTACTCCTTTCATATGCAAGTTACTTGACAGCCCTGTGCATGGGTAAGGACGATGAGTGGTAGCGCTTCTCCTCTTACACTCTTGAACAGAGAGTTTGATGTCTTGACGCTTTGACGCTACCCAAAAAAACATTTCATGGCAAGGCAAATAAAAAACAAACTTTATATCTTTTGTCCCTGGATAAAAGTTTATATATCGGAACAAATAATCTTCAAGTCACTCATTGTCAGACAGTCTGACGACTACTGTTGCTGGAAAAAGAGTGAAAATGGCATCAAGTGCACATCTCAATTACGCCCGAGATGACTAAATTACAACAAGGAAAATCAAACTTGTATATCTAAACCTTGAGTAAGTGCATAGCTACAATGCTTTAAACTTGGATGTACACTATATACGAATACACTTATACCTGCGATGATATTCATGATAAAAACATATTATGGTGGCACGGAAACATCTTTTATATCACTTTCAATGTACGTAACTTGAACAAGTTGTACTTATTACTATTGTACGAGATTGAAATCAGTGCTTAAAAGTGCCAATTTAAGAGTAGCAATATCAAATCCTTGAATGTACACTTTATGATTCCTCCTGATGAACATGAAGATAGCTTTAATATAGGGGTACAATTAGTACATTTATTATTGTACATAACTAATAATAATATGGATGTACTACTGCTACATATATCATATCATACATTACTTGTAGGGATAAAAAGGAATAATAATTTAAGAGGAGGAACTAAAAGATGGAAATATCCTGCAGGATGGACAATACATTATAGTGCTACTTGTAATAATTATGTACGTATAAATACTTATGTACCTAATATACATAAGTATGGCTTAATGACTGTGTGTGAAGGATGAGGATATTAAGAGTGTACATTCACACCTTGGTCGAGTAATTAAATATGTACTGTAACATATATTCGTGTTTACGGTGAGGATTAAGTTGTTTCAACTTGAAAAGAGCCACTGACTCAATTAGCTCCGTCTCATGATGATTTTGTTTCATCTGTCTGACTCTAGCACATGATAAATAGCTTTCTTGCATGTTCATTCTCCATAGCAAATCCGGCTGGAGGTGCTCACCACGGCTTCTCTTTGCACACTTTCTTTATTATACAAATCATTCATCCTTTTCTTTCTATATTGCTTTTTACAGGCGGCTCGTATTTCTTATGTGGTAGTGGTAATCGTCTAATAATGTACAAATCCACCTCCAGTTCCAATGTTTCAATCGTTTCTACTTAAGTTCGTCTGCAGTCTAATGTTGCTACGTAAACTTTTTAAGTACTTTCATATTCGCAAATTATTTTTTTTCCTGTGGTATGTTCATGCAAGCCCTTGATTATCTTATATTACTTATACCTACAAGCATTTGTGAAATTAAAATCTTACTTGGGTATATGTAATCTCCTTGGGTATGCAATATCAAATGCACCGAATTCTGCACAAACCTAGATTGTGCAAATGTATTAAAACCTACATATTGTATGTATAATATTCAATGCAAATAGTACAGCATACATAATACGTACATACTTACGATTAGAACAAGAATATGACTTCACAAATGTATCCTAACTCAATATGAGTTTGAGCGTATCACGAATATGATTACTTTTTAGACTATTACACCCTCAAGTAATTTTACGCTCCAGTGACGCTGTGGTTAACCAAAGCGAATCCAATCATATTATTTAAAGAGATGAATCCGAGCAATTTATTTTACTTAAAGAATAAATTCTGGTATTAATTATTTATTAATGTTGCTCTAGTAGATAGTACAAGTCAAAACATTCTGTGCAAATATGTTGTGGTAACATAGCTAATGACACCATTTGCACTGAAAGGTACTAGATCACAAATCCAGATACCTAATTCCTTTTCATTAAGTTCATAGCAATAATTCCATATCTCACATCTTTATCTTGGGAATTCAGCTTAGATTGGTTTAAATGCAAGAAGCAATATAACAAGAGAAAACTAAATTGTTAATTTTTTGCTTGACATTCCGCAACATAGTAATAATACTTCTATACTGTTATATAACGTCGCAGGATATGCACGAGTAGAGTACATATGCACACGGATATGCCATATGTGCAAAGCAGGAGCGAGGAAGGAAGAGAATGTGGAAATAGGAAGATAATGATGGTGCTGGTGGATAATCTAAAGTAATTCGTCAGGTTGACATGTGTTAGACTTAAAATTAATTACATCCAGTTTTTGTCTCATCTTCACAATTTTCTTACGACCTATCATTCACTCCTTGTTCAGGATCTTCAAGTAACACCCGAAAGGTATCCGGCATATATACTCTTTCTCTTACCGATCCAACAACTCGAATGTCAGGAGTTTGCTGCAAAAAAGGATTCCACCGCAATGCTGTATACTATAATAATTATTACTTATATTATTCAGTCAAGTTAAACTCATCTTTTACTTCCAACCGTATCGTTTGAGTTTACTACTTGAATTCGCTTGTAGATTTTCATTAGCAAGAATTGTCTTTTTTATTGAAAATATTTTTTACCACGAAATGAGTTCAAAACACTGCAAATATACTATATACAATCAAGACGAAATAATGTACATAGTAGGAAAGACCAGGGAAATTCATAAAAGTATTCTTTTAAGCAAATACCTCTTGAAATATGGTTTACAGCGAAAGAACACAGGAGTTTAAAGATGATTGCGTACACTCTAGATTAATGTGAAGGTTTGCGAGTGAAGACGGGGAAAGACCAGAAATTGTAAAAGTTTGAATAGGAAATTGGCCGTTTCAGAGTAAACTGTTCGTGTCATTCGATTTGATTCCAGTGGAGTTTGACGGGTGAATTGGTTTTCCATAAAGCTATGCATCAACTAGACCCATACAAACCAATTGCCTCCCAGGCTTTTGATATATGTATTGCAAGAATTTATACGTGCAAACACTACGATTGTAGGAATGAGTATTTAAGGGGAAATTGTAAGTATAGTAGAAATACATAGAAGGAAAAATGTGGGTGACGTTTCCGTATGTAAGTAAAGTCATCGAGAGCGGTTTTGCCTCTCCATAAAAAATTCCCATTTACTCTTTTATTTAATACAGGGAATCCAGCCAGAGTTTTTCTTTTGAACTTTGATGATGAAGAATTGCAGATCATGCATGGATCGTAATCAACGACTCTTTCTCACTTGGTAGCCTTTTTTACTCAGCCGTCATCCCTCGACGAGTGAGACAAGTCACCAAAAATGAGCGCATATTATATTCACACATGTATGGGAGAAAAGGAACTGACTCTAAAATCAACCGCCTTACTGTTCAATTTCCAAAAAAGTCTCCGCACATTTAACATGTATCCCCACAATAATATACCAAGGGGTATTACTTTACATATGGGTTACTTCCGAATACAAGTTTTTCCACCAGCATTCACACACATACACACTTTCTTCACACATTGCGGACTCGAAATCACTCTCTCTCCGGGGAACCTCCTTTCATCCCTTAATTTCTCAGCAAATATCTGAATATTGCCAGTCAGAAGTCAGGTCCTATGTAATCTTTCAATTTGGTAATCTTCACCTTCTTCTCTCAGTGCTCCTATGCGTCAAAATATTTCTCCTTGGATAAATTCATTTCTTTTCAAACGTTACTATAGGAAGGGGACCAAACGGAGGTTAATTAATTTTGCAAAGGAATTTTTTTAAACTTTGATTGTTATTTAGGCCATGAATGCTTTAAAAATTTTATGCTGGTTTTATAAAACTGAGCTGAACTGGATGTACATTTCATTTTCGTAGTAGATTAGCCTATGTTTTTGGGATAATCAGCATTTATTATAAAACTCGGAAATGGCAACCCAGCTATTTTCCACGCAGCCAGATCCACTTGTAAAGGATTGGTTCCTTATAAACAACGAATCTCCAGCGTACATCATAACTATCCTCTTTATTTACTTCCTACTATCCTTTGGAATCCTCCCGTACATAAAGAGCACCGATTTTGAATTAAAGAATGTCAAGACGTTAATGAACTTACATAACATTATATTAGCAGTCGCTAATATCATATTAGGCGCCCTTTATTTGTTTAACATGGTGTCAGCACGGTATAATATATTCTGCGAGGCGATGAAATCTGAATCTACAGATATGGAAGTAGAACTTAATTTAGCTACATTAACATGGTTATACTTCTTATCCAAGATTTTCGAGCTCAATGACATCATTTTCAGCATATTTCGGACCAAGCCTAACCAAGCGCAAATAAATGCCCAAGTTTATCATCATTCCAGTATGGTATGTCTTAGTTGGGCCGGAGCCAGGTATCTTCCTGGAGGTTCTACAGCTATCATGAGCTGCATCAATTGCTGCTTGCACGTCATCATGTACGCTTACTTTACATTTTCCGGTAAAAATTTTGACTGTGGGGGAGTTTTGGCTGCAAGAACCTTCATGTTTGCTGCAACGACTGTAAGTAATTATTTAGCTTTATTAAATTCCTTGTGGCCAAACTGAATTATATTAAATAATAAGTATAGCATTGAATTTAATTACGTAATTCAATGTACTTAGTACCCTACATTTTTGTTCAAAATTATCCACTAGATACAGTTTGCTCTAGTGATTATCCACTGTATTACCGGGATTTCATTGCAATGTAACTACCCTACAAGCGCTTTCATACTTGTGTTAGTGTCTGTTTTCACCTACATACTTGGATTTAGCTTCGGTGGGTATTTCTCTAACTGTACAGTGGGCGTAGGACTGGAAAACAATGAAGTGAAATTTAGTAACCACAACAAAACTGATCATTTTACATTTGAAAATGAAAACTCTGTTAAAAATGAGCAAGATACTGACGATGAAGGAACACAAGAAGACATCAAATCCGCTGAAATCACAAACAAACCTGGAAGTTCTAAGAAGCAAAAACGAACTTAAAATAAATCATTTATAAATGAATTAAGTTTAACAATATTGTTGGAGCCGTTATTCTCATTTTACCTATGTTATTACTTATATGCTTTAGCATGTTACATGTGTCAATTCATCCTATTGTTAGATTACATCACCCCATTATTG
>JAQGAK010001573.1:0-29712 GCA_034696945.1 Lipothrix lubbocki | reverse complement strand
AATGCAAGAATGAACTCTGGTCGTCGCTGTCGTGTTTGTCAAATGAGAGGCAAAAATGAACACATTACTGGCCCATGTACAGTCCGCTTCCGTAAACTTTATTCTGCTAAAGAGGACCGTACTGACGGGCCAGCGGTCTGTACGTACGGCACACTGGTCAGTACGCACAGACCGTTGGACCGTTAGAACAGTCGTCTTTCACCATAATAAAGCTTACGGAAGCGAACTGTATAGTATAGATACTGTAGATAGATACTGTAATTGTATTTAAATTAATAATATATTAATTCTTACAATTATATTTACATAGCTGCATCGGAATATTCAATAATTATATCGGCAGATAATTTTATAATGCTCCTGCTCAAAAATAATGTCATGGACAAACTAATTCACACATTTGCCTAAATTTAACCTATAATGTCCTCAGAAACTGCCGTTTTGCATAAAATACACAATACATACATACATTTTGTCAAAAAATATATTCTAGTAGATAGCAAAACCTAAAATCAGAGGTAGCGGCAAAATTATTACACTGGACTATCTCTCTATAAGAAATCACTATAAATCAGCCCAAAAGTGCTACTATAGAGAGAGTCCCTTATATAGAAGATCAAACAAAATTGTTCTAAATATGGATTTGATTGGTTACTGCTTGGTTTACAATATAACAGGTAAGGGATCTTTACTACAGTATGGTTAGTTGCAATAATTATTCACTTTCTTTGGAACGAATCTATATTTTAGACCTTTCTGTCATTAAAACAATTGTAATTAAAATATTTGAGAATAATATCCCTGGACTTAGAAACTTAGAATATTATGGTTATTTAAAATATTATTCATTTTCGGATTTAAATACGTTATTAGTTACCTAGTTTAATTCAATAATACGTTAATTAACAATTTATTCACAATAATATAAAACATTCCTAAATAGGTGTTTAAAAAGCAAAATAATAATTGGTCTTTATATGCAAAAAGTTTTGTGTTTAAATATTCTAATTACCATAAAATATCAATTTAGGAAAAATATTTATACGTATTATACCAATTTGTAATGAAATTTGTTTAGATTGCTACTATAGAGAGAGCTACAGCCTCTATGTTAGTGCTAATTTTTGCTACTATAGATAAATATCCGCTGTAAAGAAATCCCTTATTTGGAGAGTCAATAACCTGCCATATTATTATGATTCCTGCCTGGGACGGATTGGGATACCGCCCGAACAGGTCTCATTAGGACGATGTTATGTCCTTTTTTACCAGAGTTCGCAGTTCCTAATTCTTTATCAACTCCCTGTCTTTGCGACATAAGAGGTTTTACTAACGGTTTCATATTAGGGGATAAGGAAAGGAATAACGGGGAAATGGTCGGTACGTAGGGAATGGTATGGCAAGTATCAGATAATTCAGAGTGGGTCTTACATGATAAATAGGTGTTTATGGCAGTGGTTCCTGATCGTAAGTAGTCCCCTGGTTTAAGAGTCTTAATGATCTGTCGTCGGTGGGTCCGCTATGATGACTCCGAACCGAATAGTCGCTCGCCAGTAGATCGCACGTATAAGCTGCAATATGCTAGTAATGAGTTTTGCCAGTAGATCCACTAGTTGGGAGATTGAATATCGATCTTTTATTCTGTTATATACAACGATGGTTCACACAAGATATTATACAACTGCTTCTTCTTCCTTTCCTTTACTCTAACCCACTGCCCCGAATCGTTATAAATGTCCTGGCCCTACTGTTGGCCCCGCTCCGCCTGAACCACAGAGATTTGTTCGTCATTTTGTCTCCCGGTCTCAGGAGTTCGTGACTGTCGATCACATCGAGCTTGTTGGATTTCTTTTCTGTGTGATGCAGTCAAACGGAACGGACCGGACCAAGGAGTTGCTTGCATTAGTAACTTGGTAAGTTAGTTTTGTTTCTTAATAATTAATATCAAATGTCGGGCAAACTGATTTACTTGATTTTGTCGTAATTGTTAGTCCCCCCACCGAGGAACCCTTGGAAAATCTGGATGACGATGGGAAACTACAGGTAAAACGGGCGACGAGGAGTTCCTTACCCGCTAATGGGAGCTGGGATCTTACCCAGGTTCACGTACAAGAGCCCGACATGGGCCGTGATTATTATTATGTGGGCTTACGACCTGCCAATGCTAATGACGTCGAAATTGACTGGGGAGTCTGGCCTGTCTCTTTCGAATCTTTGTCCTATCCCCTCCTGGTTGACCTACATGACATGATCATGTCTAGGTTGGGTCTTTGCTATTACCTGTCATTAGACTTCTATTGTAAACCCCCAATTTAACATAAAGTCTGTGTATTTGATGTATCGGAATCCCATAAACTATTTTATGCACCATTTTCACCGGTTAGATTTTGTTGCTAATGCAGTCGCAGCCTTAACGAGTGAGGATACTGATATTTCTGTTCAGGCCACGGGCCTGCGAACTAAATTAAGGAACATGAAAACTGACTTTAGTCATTGTTATTTTTATTCTTTTTTGGATTTTTATGCTCCTGTATTCCCCCTAAATAAGCGCGTCCTCATTAACCAGGGTGTCGCTGAGGTTCAGAATCTGTTTAAGCAAATTTATCGTACAGAAAAATATGCTTGCATATGTAAAGATGATGTTCAGACTGGATCCGCCTATACTCAGCTTATGAGCTATCATGAAACCAGTTATTGTTATGAGGTCATTCGTGAGCGTGGGTCAGAACGGCTATTCAATGATCCTGAGGAATTCATTAGCGGCTATCCTCCTGCCGCGTTTAGTGCGTCTCCAACCCTGTGTCGTAAGTGTATACTTAGACTGTTATTATGTATATGTATATTTAATTATTATTTATTTATATATTTTATTCTATTTTTATATGTTTGTAACGTATTTCAAAATTGATTGTTTGTCTATTTGCTCAGCTTGTCCGTTCCCCTTTGTGACTCTAAGTTCAAATACGGAGAAGATATTCGGTTTCAATGTCATGTGAATACCCGTCATCACAACGTTGCCGTTGTCTGCCGTCCCTGTCTACAAGAGACAGGTGTAAATTTCACTGGATGCGGCGTGTGGTACGATGCCGGGCGGCGCCGTGACCCTTCGGTTTTCAATGCTTGTTTATACATGGCCCATTTTAAAGCAGCTCATGTCACAACTTATGCGTCTTATGTTATTTGTACTGTGTGTAATGCTAAATTTAAGGATAGCAAAGGGGTGCGATAACGTCTGACTGCTCATCGCACAACTTATGATACGATGAAAGATCTCCCTTTAAATAAAAGTCGTCTGCCGGAACAATTTTTGCGACTTGATCACGTATTCCCCAATAAGGGTTAAGAAGCTTACTGGTCTTTGGCTATATGCGTGTGTCCACCTATTATTTGGACCTAATTTTGTATGATAATACTTATTATTCCCTATGTGGTCTGCATGATGTATGTATGTATTTATATTTTTATGGGTTTATTATAATGGTCAAGGGAAATTATAAGGTGTTCTTTAAGGTTTAATCAATATGGATTATTTATACTTGTGCAGGTATGATGGCTCTTATTAATAATAATTGTTAAGGATATATGTGCAGGCCTTGTATACGTCCTGTAGTAAGTCAATTAGTACCGTAGTTCATCCTACATGTTTGTATGTTTCTCGTTACTTTTAAAGCATCTGTAAATCTGCACTTTCGTGCTTGAGTGATGAATATATTTTTTCACAGGAACCCTCGTGATGTTTAAGCCGGTCTAACCACTTTTTATGGAAACAATGTTTTTGACCATGGGTTATTTTCTGTAGTTTCATACGTACCTGCATACCCTAATTGCCATCCTTGCGTGTTACTTGTAGCAGCTCGAATGTCTATGTCTCCTTTTTATGCTTATAAGGCGAGTCTATTTTACTTGCTGAGTACCTGCGCCTAAAAGTACGTACTGCCGTTAAAGTATGACCTTCGCTTGTGCGTCTGATTTTATTCAGTACACCTTCCCAGGGTGGACGTCCTGTATTACCTTTTCTGACATTGTGCGTTCGTCCCGTTGCTCTTACATTCTGTCGCTGATGTAAATTTGGCTACTACACAGATTCGTGAACTGTGCTCGTATTTATTTGATTTGTCGGTGTTCATGCTTGGACGGGTATTTTCGTGAAGTTATTATATCTTACCTATGTACTATGCCCTTATAGTTTAGCCCTAGTTTTATACAGTTATATTACGTGTCATTTTAGCGGACTTGGTGATTTCTTATGTTTGTGTGTTCTCTAACTTAAATAAATTTAACGTCAATGTGTTTTAGGTTGATCATTTTTATTACTATGTCTTTAGGATTTTCAATATGGATAGCCTTGCTCTCCATCTCGATTATTTCTTGTCGAATAAATTTTTGGGTGTCGGTGCGCATTTGCAAGATCTTCTTGAGGATCTCCTACGGCTCCAGGTTGTTCTGGATGGCGTTATTTTGGATCTTCAACAGTTTCTATACTTCAGACCCACGGCTTGGCTAAATTCTCGTTTCCGTCAAGAGGCAGCTCCGCAAGGGCGATCCGTGGGTTCTTGGCTAAATTTGCAGACTTTTTTGGCGGCGTATGAAACTCCTGCCATGAGACACGACACCGTGCTACGGGTGGATGAAGGAGCTTTTGAAAATGCCTGCATATTTTTGGAAGGTTTTCCGTCGGATAGGACCTTTCCCACTCTGGGAATGGTCAATCGTCATGTTTTTCCTCAGGTTATGCAGTCTAACACTTTAGACTAACATGTTATGTAGGTCCTTGACTTGTGTATGTGAAAGTGCGTATGTTTTATGTGGAGCGTTTCTATTCCACTTTATTTTGTCTATGTACCTTAGAACTGGGTGTCTATGTAATAAATATTCAATTAGTGTGTGATATTGGTGTCAACTAGTGAAATCCTTTTGCATATGTAGTTAGAAAGTTGTTCTAATGGACTTAGGAGTGTATTCTGCGTTAACGCACGATTAAGGTCCACGCATTTTTGTTTATATTTACGAGGTCGATCGATAAGTTGCATTGTGTCGTGCTGACTCCTTGGAGTCTCAAAAGTAGGTCGCGCATGGCAACTTTCGTTATGTGGAGAGGCCATCCCTTCCTTTACTACATATTGATTAGTTCTTGGCTTATCTAGGGCACACGTGGCGCTATTGCCACTTTCTACTTATTTATTTTATAACCACGAGTAAACCAAAATGCCTTTCTATTTTCCTACTTTTTTATATTTTCTTATGTAAATTTACTGCCTATCACATCTTTGTGCGTGTACCAATCTCCCTGGTAGCACACTGTACATTGTAAATGCTAAAAGCTAAACAATGCACAATAATAATAAGAATCACGATTTCCAAAAGTAATATATGCATAGTATTTATAAATCAACGTCAACAAATTTTTTCTGAAAATGCATGCACTTTCTAATATTAGAACAAATTATTTTGTTTATACACATTTTGTTGTTGTGTAGTCAATATTCAATGACGTCATGTTACACATGTTATTTAACTGTTTGGTACAAAAATGACTGTCTCGTACGAGTATAACACATGTTAATATTTGTTATTATGTACCCTGATTTTAGAAATCAAATAAGCCAATATTGTTACAATTAAATATTTATAAGAAATTATTTAAGTAAGTAACTACATAGAATCACGATAAGCTGTAAAGAGAAATAGATGTACATAGTAAAAGGGTCAACAGTGTGAGGTTTTGTTTGTATTTGGAAATATGTAGACGTTATTAAAATAGATATTTTGGTTAGACACGAATATTTTTTATTTAGTTTATATAATTATTATTAAAAAATCATACAATTACCAATGCTTATAAGCATAACCATAACTATAGTTCACTACATACAACAAACATATTCACGTTTATATTTGTTGCCGGGTAAAATATTTATTGACACAATAACAAAACATGTTAAAAACTTTATAGAAATATTAATTACACCGGATTTTCGGTAGCTCTGCAAAACCTGTATTTAGTTAAACATTTGTTTGTATTCGTACATTATGTGACTACATTCATATATACATCACTACATTGGATGTACAAAAAACAATTTCACGACTCAAATTTTGATACATATAAACGTTCTCTTGATAATTTCAGTCCTAAACTATAGGTGTAAATTTTGTATTGTAAAAGTACTTTATGCGTTATCATGTATTCTCTTTGGCAATTACACTTCGTAATGATGTCAAACGTACTAAATATACCGGGTAATGAGGCAACAAAATTTTTCACAATTGTGTCTCTTTATATTTCGCAAAAAACGTTTTTTGTGTTTCGACGTTTTTGCAGTTTCCTTGTTTTTTTGACAAATAATACAAACATCATTTTATATAACTATACTATTGCACTTGATTTTGCAGTAATACATATAAACCTATTTTACAAATTTTTCTGCCATTTGTAGGCTGGAAATCAATTAGTGCGAATGTGTAAAAACACTTGTACGTATTATCCCAACACCATTGGGGTTCGTTGTAAAATAATACGCAAATTATATTTTTACGGAGAAATACATTTAAACCAATGTTGACCTACAACAATAGCAAAACGTTATCAAAGTTTTTGAATATGTATTATCAACGTCAAATGAACACTATGGACAGTCTCTAAGGACTTCATGTGGCAATGTGGCATTTCGACGGACTTGTAAATAACTACATATCCATAGCATATAGGTTACTATTTTGTTATTTTATGTAATAACGGAGCCCCATCCTTACTCCGTCCAGCTCTGTTCTGAAAACACGACTCCCCTGTTTTGCTCTTTCTTTTTTTTTCTATACTGACGTAATTGAACAATCTCACCCTCGTATAGATTCCGTAACCCGTTACTATTTATACAGTGGAACCTCGCTATAAAAGGCCTTCATAAAAGAGAATTCGCTCTATAAGAGATCCTTTGGGCTCGCATGTCATACTGGTTATATGCATACGAGCTCTCTTTATAAGAGAATTTCTATATAAGACGCAGATTTTGGTGATTTATAGCGTTCTCTTATAGCGAGGTTTCACTGTATTGCCATCTTCGTTTCTCATAGTTGCGGCGGGCACTCGGATTTAACTAAGCACTGGGTTTGTAGAGAATTCAATTCTTAATCTAAGGATATTTTTAGTTTTTGAATATGACCACGTGCATGGATCGTTTGAGCAATTCTAAATTTAATTTTTAATATTAACTAATTCACGCTAAAATTTGCATTTTTTTAAATATTGTGTTCCAACGTTCATAACTCCTGCAATCCTTGACGGATTTCAGCGATTTCTTTTTTCCTGTATTTACAATTAAATTCTCTACAGTCAATTTAAGTTGTTGGTTGCTGGTTATGGCAGAACAACCTGCAATCGCTCATTTTCATTCAATATTAGTTGAATTATAGAGTGGTCAAAGCGCGCATCGCGCGTTTGTTTTTGAGGCGGTTGGGGCTAATCAAGTTATTGCGCCTATATTAGTATGTGCTTGTACTATCTATACTCTACATACATAATACGCGCCTTGAATGTGGCGGTATGTTTAAATTTTTATGAAAAAAACGTAAAAATGGCCATTTTTGAACACGGAACTCAGAAGCTACGGAAAAATGAAAAATACCACCATGAAGGGAATGATATGGTGTTTCAGAATTACCCCCCACGACAAAGTCTGCGAGTTACCGTTTTTTCTGAAAAAAATAAAATGTCTCCAAAATTTTGAAATTTCCCGCCAAAAACTGGTCAAAACTTTGAAAATGGTAAATTTGGTCCAAAATCTGTTCTTACGATTTTTGGACCTTTCCAATGATGTATTGGGGGTCTTTCTACGACCAAAATTACGGATTTTGGAAAAACGTTGCTTTTTTATAAGAGAAGGTAGAAATTAAATTTATTCCCTCACAAATCAGTAGTTTAAAATGAAAATATTTAGCTACATATACGTTGCCCAAGAACACACATTTTGTTTACAGAAATGTAGCTCAAAAATAACGATTCCTAAATAACAATTAAAACGTTGTATGTATGTATATATAGTCATTTTTCACTTGAAAATAGGTACATATAGTCAGACAAACTGAAAAAGGAGCTTATATGATTTTGGGTCGGTATGGAAAGGGGACATGTTGCGTTTCGAAATTTTCCAGTAAAAAAAGGAGCTCATATTTTCTCATGCTTCGGAGCCACCAGCTCCGTAAACACAATTATTTAATATAAGCCCCTTTTCGAATTAGTGAATTTTATATAAGCTCCTTTTCGTATTGTGTCAAAATCATATAAACTCCTTTTGTAGTTACTCCGACGATATGCAATCGAGGAGAAGGAGAGTGGCTCGGTCGCTGATTGATTTGTGTGTATTTTTAGGGCCAATTGAGCGAGGATCATTACAACAATCATCCGTTACCAAGAAGAAACAAACTTCTGAAATGAATAAATATATGTCATTATGTATATCGCCGTTAGCTAACCACAAAAATTGCTAGTAGAAACAGATTTTTACTGAGTACAGCTAACTTGTAGACAAATTCCCTAAATCTAAACTTGAACTAGTCGTCGGCTAACCTAAATGTTTAAAGAAAGATAGTGAAATAGGGGAGAACAAAACATAAACGGAACTCAGGATTCGCAAAAACAATTTGTTATCGTTTTATATAAAAATTTTGTAATTGGTCGAGGGTCCGTTTTTAATTTGAAACCAGTGTGCATATATTTTAGAAAGTTTAATTTCAGAAAAATTGAAATCCCTCCTTCAAGTAGCGGTATTATAAGTTTCCACAATTTTATATATGATACTCTAAATATTTATAGCTGCCGTGTCTATATAATTTACAGGCTTAAAACTTCTTGATGAGTAGAATATGACCAAGTCCCGGCATAATTTCTAATTGAAAAGATTAGACAAGTAATGCAACACAAACATTAAAATAATTAAACTTACAATTTTGGAGACAAATATGAATGATTGTTTGATTTAGTTCCAAATGTCCAGATCTTATCGTCGCAATGGATGCAAAATGGGCTATATCCATGTGCATCTAAATAAAAGATGAGATATCTACCACCAATGTAAGTGCAGGGTTAGATAACTCTAGGAACCTGGTTATTTCCAACTGGAGACAATTACATAATTACATTTTAAAACTGTACGGCATTAAAAAACCGTTGAAACCATGAAGGTTATCCTATCTTGCAGTGAAATGACGGCAAAGTTTGTTTTTCGTTTTATATGCAATTTAAATGGGAAATCCCACCCTGCACGCAATTGATGGTTGATATCTCATCCTGCATTTAGATGCACATGGATATAGCCGACTTTGAATCTCCACCGACGATATCTATATCATTTATGTATTTCTGTTTTAGTGTTTCTCCGTACACTGGAACCTCGCTATAAGAGGCCTCCATATAAGAGAATTCTCTCTATAAGAGATCCTGTGGGCTCTCATGTCATACATGGTTATATGCATACGAGCTCTCTTTATAAGAGAATTTCTATATAAGAGGCAGACTTTGGTGATTTATAGCGTTCTCTTATAGCGAGGTTCCAGTGTAAATAGTTTTTTCTTAAGTAGTTATTTTACATTGACGATGTCGTCGCTCTATAAGGGGGCACAATTTGACCGTTATAAAGAAATAGGAGTCACTTGGAGATATAAGGAAGAGTTCGATACATTTAAGAGTTGTTCATTTTGTCGGTCAATTTTCCTCAAGTCCAGGAAAATGCTAGCCGTTATATAGGGGGTCTGCATTTATTACAGTGACCGTTATTGGGTGTTTTATTTACAATAGTTGAATTTGAATGAGTGCTGCGTTATGAGTACACATATACACCATTGTACAACGACGACTTATTATTATAGGAGTGTGCTCCCATAGCCGGAGTTACAAGCTCTTGGCGGAGTCCATCGGCCTTAACCTGTATAATTTCTACGCTTGGAAATGTGAGAACTGGACCGCGTTTCTGGATAACAAATGCGGGGCAAATGAAAGGAGCCATATGGGTCTACATCTTCCACACGGGTTTGTCACAAACACTAGTAAACATATACTTA
Source organism: Lipothrix lubbocki (assembly GCA_034696945.1). NCBI lineage: Eukaryota > Metazoa > Arthropoda > Collembola > Symphypleona > Sminthuridae > Lipothrix > Lipothrix lubbocki. Next base: position 19,659 of record JAQGAK010001573.1, on the reverse strand, counting down.
TTTTTATAGAATAATTTAAAAGATGTGAGTATTGTGAGTAGTATTGGCAACATGAAAATGCTCTCGTGATTCTGTGCGCCTTGCTGAAAATGCCCTGCCAACTGGTCCAGTGCCCAAAAACAACAAATGACAAAAAGTTGAAAATACCTAATTTTTGGCAGAAATCGGGGCATTTGGGTAGAAATCAGGACATTTGGGCAGAAATCAGGGCATTTGGGCAGAAATCAGGACATTTGGGCAGAAATCAGGACATTTGGGCAGAAATCAGGGCATTTGGGCAGAAATCAGGGCATTTGGGCAGAAAATAGGGCATTTAGGCAGTAATCAGGGGAAATTGGACAGAAATCAGGGCATTTGGCCACTTTCCTATTTTTTGAAAAAGATTTCCATTATTAAATGAAATGGTATAAAAGGCAATTTATAGGTAATAAATTGGAAGCAATTAGTAAAACACATTTTAAATACGTAAAATTTCTGTCGCAAATGTTTTCACGAGAAATTCTAAAATATTAACAATTTTCCAAAAATGACCCCAAAATCGTGAAAATACCCCACGTTTTGCCCAAATTGTCGTCTTTTAAAATGTCATAGTCCAAAATGCCAGTATGCCCTCATCTTGCCCTCAACTGAAAATGCCCAAAATGCTGTGGTGTTTTGGTCCAGCGAGATGCCCAAAATACCTTGTTTGACCACAAGAATTACATAGTTTCCGAAATTCGGCAATTTAAAAAATAAATGGGGAATTTCTATAATTGAATGGCAGGGGTTTATTTGTGGTTTTTTGAGAATATGTGCACGTCTACCCTGCTCTTACTCTATTTGAAAACAAAGACAGAATGTAAGGTCGTCCAGCTTGCTGTTCTCCATTGCATGGTCCTTTGAAAGGGAACGGTTTACTCTTTAATGAAATGCGTAAGTCATTCAGACATGCATTCAATGACTATATAATGGCTTCTTACTCTGCTTTTCATAGGTCCAGAGGCAAGTACTACCTTCACACAGGCGACAAACCACTGTACGCAAAATTACCCGGTAATGATATTACATTAACACCGCTGTTACAATCCGGAAATCGGCGTGGTGAGTACAGAGAATCTTAGATCTGAGACCTTAAGACTTTATTATTTGTGTTGCTCCCACACGCACATATTCCACTGATAAACTATTAGTATAACATCAATAAATTTATTTTTCAGCACCATCTACCACCCAAAGTGTACGGATCAGAGACTTAGAACTTGCTCTAAGAAACTTTGAGGAGAATGTCATTGATAAAGGTATGTTTAATATACAGAATCCTTTACTTTTACAACTAAATAAAGCAATACGTATAACTGAACAGTTTGTACATTTCGGACAATCACCATTGAATTTTTAGAAAATATTCGGGATCTCTTCCGTCTGGGACAATTGTCGCACGTGCCCTTGGAATTTTACTTACAGACGGTGAACAGGATAAATGATCGCGTGTTGCAAAAGTTTGCTTTGAAAGAACTTCAAATTATGAGACAAGACGGAAGTATTCCTTTCAACGTGTACTCCGCCTGCTTAGTTTTCAACAATAAACCACTCCAAGGCCTCAAGCATGCGGTGCCTCCACACTTAGCAGCCATTTTCTCCAGCGCAGTTGCAATACAATCGGAAGCGGATCATCGGGCGCTCAACCTCACAAACGTAGCAAGGGGTACGGCCGGCCCATTGATCACGACGCCATTCCCAAAGAAGGGGGAAACTAGCAGAATCTGGCAACTCAAACCTCTCCAATTGGAGAATAATTGTTGGTTCACCATAGCCAACACTGAACGGAATCTCAGCATTGGGGTTGATAGCCGAAACGGATCAAATGTCGCATTTAAGTCTTGGACGTCAGGACTAGAAAGGAATAGAAATTTTCTCTGGAAAATAATTGGAGGTACTAGAAGAGGGATTGGGGAGGCTTTTGAGATTAAAAGCGCGAGCAGTGGCTGGGCACTGAATACAATGGACACTGGAGCTGTTTCCATTGAAAACAAGGTGCGTCCATCGCTCTGGAAATTTATTTAGGCCCTTTAACCAAACAAATTTGAAGAACATACTAGATAAAACAGTGCAGCAGATTCTTCTCTGAAACCGATTTGGGAATAATTTGTCACAATAATAATTACCGGCCAAATTTTCAGAGCTGTCCGAAATACATTCTCTCAGAAAACAAAATATATTTCTCATCTCTCGAAAATACAAGTTACAAAATCAATTTACTTTTTAGCAAAATACAAAATACTTTCGCTCTTCAGCAAAATACAAATTACAAAATACATGCATTTGCTTCTCAGCAAAATACAAAATACATTTTAAAATTATGAAACTTCGAAGTACAAAATATATTTTAAAATTTCAGAACTTCTAAATACAAAAGACATTTCAAAATTATGAAACTTCCAAAATACGAAATACATTTTACAATTATGAAACTTACAAAATGCTAAATACAAAAATGTATTTTAAACACATTTAAACTACCATATATTTTTGACAGCTCTGCAAATTATTCATTAATTTACAAAGAGAAAGAAAGAAAATTTAATTCACCAACATCATGTTTGGCTTTCGGCACAGTAACACAATTCATTGAATTTTAAATAAAAATGATAATATTCACGTAGAATTATTTCAAATAAATTTGTTCTTAATTAAATTATAACAATGACTATAAGCTATCTTCACTGATTCACGAATTGTTGCTATGCATTACTATGAACAGTCCTAATAAAGCAAGATATTCCTAATCTCGTCCAAAAATCCTCGACGCAATTTGGAATATGTAATCATTTGCGTACCAATTAATCATCCCACCAGCTGTATTACTTCTAGCTGGTATATTTTTTGGAATTATTTTCTCTTTGTAGGATATTTGTGTAGGAATCTTTCAAAATGAACGGGGCCTCACTTCCTGTTAAAGCAAATCCAGGTCAGGGATCAAGCTGCTGTAGATTTTGCAGCGAGATGGAAACACTTGGTCATGTCCTTGGCAAATGTCCCATAGAGGAAATTCATTAGGAAACAAAGCACCATCTAGTTAGAAGCAATATCACAAGTGTTCTAAGTCAGAACGACTGGTTCGTAGACGAGGAACTACCATGTACAGATAATCAATCTTTGAGCAGGCGAGTTGACATCCTCATAATACATCCCATAACCAAATGAGGCTTTATCCATCAATAAGAATGGAACAAAATGATCCATTACCAACAGAAAACGTAAATGAAGAGAAGAAATAGTTACGACCTTTGCATTTATGTCTTTAAATTACAATAAGGCACTACTGAAATGGAAACCTTGGGTCTATATGTATATAGGAGCCAAGGTAAACAAAGTGTGCACAAAAGTATTAAAGTGTGTATCTGATGGTCAAAAATTTACAAATACTATAGTCAATTTTGGACTTTTTGCACATTTTTAAGGTTTTTAAATTTACCTGCGAAACGGTATGAAAAATAAAAAAAATATTATTTATTGCTTCTATAGGGTAACTTTTTGTGCTGAATTTAGAAAAAAAAATTATCACCTGTGTTTGGTCACTATGTTTGCAGAGTTGAAAAACCTAGATTTTTAGCACTAAATCACAAATTTTAATGGGAAGGAATGAAAATTTTAAAAATCCGAGGAAAGTTCAACCTATAGACAATTTAATTTTCTTTCATTTGTGTCCATGGTTATGTAAATCGGCTGAGTTATGTGGTCCCTACCAAAGAATCCCCAGAAGCCTTTTCAAACCATTTGTTGCTTTCATTTAAATATATGGGGAGTAACAAAAATTAAATTTGTGCAAAAATGGGTCTAATTGACTGCAAACTATTTGATATTTGCGAGGTTACCAAAAACACTGTCTGAAAATACTGACTATAGCACTTATGGTCCGCTTTATAGCTTGTCCGTATAATAAGAGTCCCGTGTACAGTATACAGTGTCCAGGTAGAACCACAAAGGTTGTTGGGGATGCTGTAAAGTGTAAAAATGATTTCTGCCGCCATGTATTTCCCCTTTACCCCTCGCTAAAAACTCTAACAAACTTGTGCATACAAACTTCCAAAATTTATTAATCACTCATCATTGTCCAATCCGTCTGTATTCTTCTGTTCATCAATGTTCTTTGTTTTTCACTTAAAATCTCTTCGACTGCCATAAAATACATTGATACAAAGCACATAATGACATAATGCACAATTGTGCATGGATACCACAACATTCAAGGCTGGCAATCCAAATACGTACTAAACAATAAGAGTAAATGAATGTAAATATGCTTTCGCAAATCATCATTTTTCTATTTTAACATCATTTTGGTACATAATTCCCACTAAATTATACATGCTTTTGCTAATTCGTTGGGTTGCACCGAAATATCAATACAATTATTTTACATTCTATGTGCTATTCTATCTATACAGTTTTAGCCGATTATGTACACGATGACTAGGTCCATTAAAAATTATAAACTCCAACTCGAGCGACATTGTTACTAGCTGCCTATATGTACTGTTAAATCGCTGTACACCACAGTCAGGAGCTATGGTGAAAGATAGTAATGCTCTAACTACATACTTGTGTGTGTTAGGACATGGGACAAGCTTGTCAGTTCCGGGATTGTCCTATGGTCATTCCAGAATATCTGGAAACCCAATTTTGGCCGAATGATAATGGTGACAAATGGCAAATAAAGCGCAACCTCCTGGTTTGTCGCCAAGATTATTCTTGGGCAATTTAGTTAATGTTGACTAGAATTGATATACAGCCTCTTTCTTTTTGGGAAATTGAAATGGAAAATTTATTATGTTATGCGTTTTCAAGTATCCGAGGACAGTTCTCTGGAATTGCTGCTGATGACAATTCTGAGGAACGAACAGCAGCTGCGAGGTCAGGAGAGGATAAACAAATTCATATTTGTGCAGTTGTCATATAAAAATGATGACTATTGTAAACGTACATATACATATAAGCATGTAGATATCGTCGGCGAAGTATCACGGAGGTTCAATTTAGTCGTTGATAAGACAGTAATTGGTACTTTGAGATAGTTTTCCGTATTGTCAGTAAAGTATCGAAACGTGCCAATTTTAAGGTTAGAGGAACGAGAATCGGTGTTTTTTGGGATCTTTCGCCGCAATGTCAACAGAAATTAAGATAATTCTGGACTTTAGAGCTAATTCGGTTATTAATTATTCCCAGGAAAAATTGACCGTGCATACGTATCAGTTACATTAGAGATGACTACTTGCAAAAATTACGTTCTTATTTGATAAATGTTGTTGATTCTCTGCAATCCAAGGACAAAACGAAGTGTAGAATATAAATTACATCATAATTCTCACAACTAATTTGTCCTTTCCTAGGAACTGTTAAAACAACTGGAGACAAACTGATTTCTAGATACGGCTTGTATTTTATTTGAATTTAAGGCATGATGTATGACGGCTAAAAGAATGAATCATACCATCATATGAAAAAGATTATATAAATGAGCACATATTTTATTCTTCCAAGTAATTAACCAGACTCTTCTCATGTGCGAGGATCTAGTCAGCTTGTTTAGTGGTTAGACATTGAAAGTTTCAATTTACCACAAGTGATTCCGCCGTCAAAACGTTGACTAACATGAAATACAAAAATTGTTCGCGTTTGGGAAACATTGCTCTGTTATTTATCGTAGCGTGTGTTACGATTCCGAAAATTAAAGCCCTTGAAGAACCACCTCCCTTGTATGACGACGAAATGGTATTTTGGGAGCAACACGATAATGGGACATTCGTTCAAGTGGCGATTGGTGATAATTACTCCACTCAGGCTGATGTGGATGTGACGAAAATCAAATTTTTTCTATCCACTTCGTAAGTTTGACTTTGCCTTTTTACCTTTTGGTGAATGGTTTTTTAGTAGCTACTGGCATTTTAAAATAATTTTTGAAGGCTTACCAAAGTTTAAACTTATTTAAATAGATAAATGTAATGTTTACAAAATTGTGCTTTAAGCATACATTGTGTTATATGTAACTTTTCTGCGTGATGTAACGTATTACATTATCATTACATTATTCAATTACACGTATATTTACCAGGGAAAATCCAGATTTAGAAAAAGAGTACCATGGGCCCTCATTCGGTAAATACAATTTTACACCGTATGTTATACCTCATGTTAAAACCTACTTCATTTGCCATGGCTACACGGGCAGCCATCGCGATGGACCCGCGCCGGCAATAATACCAGGTTAGTGCACGCATTTGAGACTTTTACCGCCTATAGTATTAAAAAACCAATCACCGCCACTTTTTATGATGACTTATTTGATGATACAAATTATGGATTAAATCTGTGAGGATTCCCTTGTTATTTAGGCCTACTCCGTCAAAACACAAGCGTCAACATATTTAACATAGACTGGGAGGGCGTACAATATTTAGGGCCGATATATTGGTACTGGACGGCTGTGAGTGCGACTAGAAACGTTGGAGAAATGACTGCAAAACTAATCATGAGCTTAGTGCGCTCGAACCTAATCGGTCTAAAGGACGTGCACTTTATAGGTAAAGTGGTGTTTTCTTTATTTATTTGTATCTGATTAAAGTTTACTGTCACACAAATCTGAATCAGGTCACAGCCTTGGTGGTCATGTTGGAGGATTTACTGGGAAAAATATCCTTCCGTTTGGAAGCATTGGCAGAATAACAGGTGGGTCAGAATTTATTTAAATATATACTGCTTTGTTCACATAATGTGACTTTCACAATATACCATAATATTAACCAAGTTGCGGAAAGTCATATATAATTATGTATAATTTTGAATTTTATTAAATATATAATATTGTTTGACATATAAACAATAAAACAACAGGATTGGACCCGGCCGGCTTTTGGTTCGAAGACAATGACCCGGCAGATCGTCTAGGTCAGTAAATATAAATCCAAAACAAATAACAGTTGTGCGCTGATAATAACAGTTGCAAGCTCTCACTCATTGTGAAAATCTTTATCGCCCATAGATGTCAATGACGCCCATTACGTGGATGTCATCCACACTGCAACGTTTCTAACACAGTATTTGATTCGGAAAGGTTACAAGGACCCTCTTGGCGACGTAGATTTCTATCCGAACGGTGGACTGAACCAACCCGGGTGTGGCGAAGATCTTGATGGTAGTTTTTAATCGGGCAATAACATGGTTTTTGTTATCTAAGAAAGTTTTATTCTATAGAGATAGATTTATTGTACAGGGACAATTGTGCAAAACGTGGCTCCGCCCAGAGGCACAAATTCACCGTTATGAAACAGTGCGAGTAAAATCAAGATATAGAAAGAAGGTTTGCATTACGCACACGAGTCAAAATGTCGCTCCATTTTTTTAAAGCTAAATATGGAGATAATGAGAATAAAGTAGAATATGGGCAAACTGAGTGCAAACTTTATAAAATGATGTTAAGTGTAGTCCATTCAGAAAGGTAAAGCGAGTGGATGTTGTAAAAAGACTGAACTCATTATAGACGAATCTCCTCTAATCCTTAACCTAAGACCTTGAAATTGTGCAAAACGTTTTATTTTAGCGGTGTGCTCCCATGCCCGTAGTTATGAGTACTTTGCCGAGTCCACTGGATTCAACCTCTATAGTTTTCCCGCTTGGAAATGTGGGAACTGGTCTGATTTCCTAGATGGCAAGTGTGGAGCCAATGAAAGGATCCATATCGGACTACATGTCCCCAACGGGTTTGTAACAAACGTTAATATACATGTACATATGTAATACAATGTGGTTACAATTACTCAAAATTGGGGTGGAATGAAATTAATTTTGACTTCAATTGATTTTATCCTGATTATACACATTATCGTTTGACTATAAAAACTATAATAGACAGTTTTGGGAACATTAGTAAAACAAATATTAGAAAATTCCAGAATTCAATGCAGCAAATGGACGTTTGGGTTTTATAAAAATATTTTAATATTGACTTATTCTTTGACCAAAATTGAAAACAAAGGAATTAAATAATTTAAGGATCTCCTCCTTGTTTTGCCCATTGCATGCAACTTGAACGGGAAACGGCTTATAGTATTTAATTGATTGAGTAAACGGCGCATGAGGATGAGCGCATGAATTCTATGAGTAACACGGTTTCCTATACTGTGCATTTCTTAGGTCCAGTGGGGCGTACTACCTTCAAACGGGTGGTAAACCACTGTATGCAAAAGTACCTGGTAAGGATATTACAGTCAATCAGCACGGTGAGTAGAGAAATGAGCAATTTTCATTCATTATTTAATCTTGGCTTACGTGCTTGGTTATCAGTTTTCAAATTACAAAGTTATTAATGCTATGTCAGTTTTTGAGGGACTTTGAATTATTATCCGTGATTCAAACAAAACCTTAGAACTTTAGAATATTAATGTTTCGTGCAACATGTGTACATATTAACTGCGATGAACTATTGTATCACTTAAATTATGTTTTTAGCACCACCAACCGCCGAAATGTTACGGATAAGAGACGTGGAACTTGCTTTACATAGCTTTGAGCGGATAGTCATTGACAAGGGTATGTTAAAGATATCACATCCTTATAAAATCATCCTACAGTATTCAACTTTAACTATGTAATCGTAAATAAAGCCATACACTGAACTCCGGCTATAAGAGAACACCAAACTCATCCTCTTATATAGGAATTCTTTTATAGAGAGAGCTATAAGTACACTGGAACCTCGCTATAAGAGGCCTCCATATAAGAGAATTCCCTCTATAAGAGATCCTTTGGGCTCACATGTCATACAGGGTTATATGCATACGAGCCCTCTTTATAAGAGAATTTCTATATAAGAGGCAGATTTTGGTGATTTATAGCGCTCTCTTATAGCGAGAGTTCAGTGTATATATATAACTATAAAGGATATATGGGCTAACAACAGGACCTTTCCCGCACGGATGGTACTCTTATATGGAGAGCTCTTATAGCGAGAGTCTGATGTATGTGATTCATAACGCGCTCATTCATTTCGTTAACACATCAATTTTAGAAAATATACGGGACCGCTTCCGTTTTGGACAATTGTCGCACGTGCCCTTGGAATTTTACTTGAAGACGGTGAACAAGATACATGACCGCGTGCTGCAAACGTTTGCTTTGAAAGAACTTCAAATCTTGAGACAAGATGGAAGTATTCCTTTCAACGTGTACTCCGCCTGCTTAGTTTTCAACAATAAACCCCTCCAAGGCCTCAAGCATGCGGTGCCTCCACAGTTAGCAGCCATTTTCTCCAGCGCTGTTGCAATTACAATGGAAGGTGATCATCGGGCGCTCAACATAACAAGCGTAGCAAGGGGTACCGCCGGCAAATTGATCACGTCGTCATTCACAACGACGAGGGAACCTAGAAGACTCTGGCAAATCAAGCCTCTCCTACTGGAGAATAACTGTTGGTTCACGATTACCAACATTGAACGGAACCTAAGCATGGGGGTTGATAGCAGGAACGGATCAAATGTTGCCTTTAAGTATTGGACCTCAGGCGCCAAAAAGGATAAAAGTTTTCTCTGGAAAATCCTTGGGAGTACTACAAGAGGGAATGGGGAGGGATTTGTAATTAAAAGCGCACAGACTGGCTGGGCACTGGATACAATGGACGATGGAGGTGTTTACCTTCAAAACAAGTTCCGTCCTCCGCTCTGGAAGTTCGTTTAGGCGCTTTTGCAGGAATTCATATGTAATATGCTTATATGAAGTATGCGGAACGCTGTCGCTCATTTATTTGTCCAACGGATTTGGCACTAACTTCTATTATTAACAATCCCCCGTCAAAATTTTACAAGCCTTTGATTATTAGAGAATCCCAGTTTAATAATTATGTAATTATAAATAATGAGTTGATGAATCAAAATAAATAATAATCAAAATACATAATAATTGTCCACATATAGTCACAATTAGCCCGCAATTTATGAATAACGTTGAGAACGCCCACTATGTATTATGTATTCGATATATATATATATGACCTGAAAATTATTTTAATTACTTTTATTTTATTCTCAATTAAAATCCATTGAAATCATCGTTGGCACTTCAAAGCGCTCCTTTGAATTTTATTTTCTTGTGGGAAGATTGGACATCAGAAATTTTACAAGATAAGCGCCAGGATAATTTTGTGTTAAAACTTGAAAAACGTGGATGCATAAACTTTATTTCCTCGGGAACATCGGACTGCTGCAGTAAGATTAAAAGATTAAGATTAGAATCAAAGAAAAAGCATACGGTGGTAATTATTTGACGAAGTATGCTAAACGTGGATATGAATTGATTAAAATCGTGATTTTAATAAATAAATGAAAACACTCATATGGGTCGTAATTGCGTATTTACGTTAAATTGACGTGACGAATATTTAAGGTTTATGATCAAGGAAAAAAAGTTATTAATAACAACTCTAAATAACTATTCTTAATGAATTAATCAATTATATTAATAGTGTATAGCGGTAAACTTTTTAAATTCGAAACGTTTTTCCCGCGCTCACGCTCGGATCGTAATAATCATACGCCCTGATAAATGATTCCGTTGCGTTGGTAACGGTGTAAGTCCGCGTCGCTTCCACATCGATGCAAGTATTTTCATGCGGAAGGTAGTCAAAGTACAGATCCATCCGGGTGTTCCGGTTTGAAACGTCGTAAAGTCCGTAGGCGGGGTTGCCAGCGAAGTTTAGATTCTCCAGGGAAAACGTGTAGCCCGAAGGAAGAGAAATCTCGAGCATCGTCATACCACGCTTCCCGTCCGTTCTTCTGGCGCAGACTTCCAGGGCGAGAGTCGCTGGCGTGGATTTGGGCAACTGCAGCAAAGAATACATTTTTGAAATTAATAAACAATTCAAATCAGGACAAAACTCGTAACTTTATTTATTATTGGTTCCAATTTTTAAGTTTTGAAGCACTTTTGTATCAATCAAAGCAATTTTGTATCAATCGAAGCAATTTTGTATCAATCAAAGCAATTTTGTATCAATCGAAGCAATTTTGTATCAATCAAAGCAATTTTGTATCAATCAAAGCAATTTTGTATCAATCGAAGCAATTTTGTATCAATCGAAGCAATTTTGTATCAATCGAACCAATTTTGTATCAATCAAAGCAATTTTGTACCAGTCGAACCCGATTTGTATCAATCGAACCAATTTTGTAATAAACTAGTTTTGTATCAATTGAACCAATTTTGTTTAAAACCAATTTTGTATCAATTGAACCAATTTTGTATCAATTGAACCAATTTTGTATCAATTGAACCAATTTTGTATCAATTGCACCAATTTTGTATCAATTGAACCAATTTTGTATCAATTAAACCAATTTTGTATTATTTAATGCAATTTCATTTTTACAAATTTAATTTGGCTTCACCTTTTCAACGTTTAGAACAATCTGTTGATTTGCAGCGACAGCCCTGTCAACGTGGAACATCCAGGTCACCATAACTTGAACAAATCCTGCCCCATGAACTTTAACTAGAAATTTCGTTGCCTCATAGTCCATAGGAAATTCCTGGAGAAGATCCTTATTTCCCGCGTTTATCTCCAAGGAAGTGACATGCGCTTTCGTGTTTCCGCTCACATCCAGCGTGTAAATATGAACCTTCATATCGACGTCGGCATGTCTCGCGCCCCAAAGCTCCGCAAACTTTGCCAGCGCCGTGAGCGCAATCGCCGTGTCCTGCGTGGAATGGAATCCGCCATTTGAATTTTGTTGCCGTAGCAACCATTTGACAATCGGCAGCGCTCTATTGACCTCGCCGCGCAGTAGGTACGAGAGGAGAACGTAGCTGGTGATTTCCACAGTCACCGACGGGTCGCTCAAATTCCAAAACTTTCTTTCGCCATCATCCGAAAAACTAGCGCGGCGCTCGAGCGCACTGATGTAAGGACTTTTCTCGTCCAAAAGGTCCGCCGCATACACCAAAACCGCCAGGGAATACAAATCGGAGGTATTTCTTTCATAATTGCTCATCAAAAGAGCGCGGGCATTTTCAATATTTCCTTGGTATAATGTTCTATCCTCCTGCGCGGCGTTTATGAACGCCAGGAAGCACAATGCCGTCAATGCCATTCCGTTTGATTCCAATCCGCGCCGAGTGTCCGAATCCATAATTTGCCGATTTTCGTTAAAAGACCCGTTATTATTTTGCTGATCCGCCAAAAATTTCAATCCTTTTTTTAAAATAGTTTCATCGATACTGATGAAATCCTGCGCTTGCTGAAAATATCGAATTACCAGCGCGGTGAGCCACGTGGACCCCGATGCATCGTCATTTTTAAAAACCGAAAACGAACCATCGGACCTTTGGAAATTCAATTGCTGCTGATACCCCTTTTCCAATACTTGTTTTAGATTCTTCATTTGCTTCCGATCCGATTTAATTCCTCCATCTTCGCGCTGAATCTTCTTGGACCCCGGGAATCTTCCCCAAGCTTCTAATCCTGCCGATGCATCGGAAGATTTCGGCTGATTGGCCTTTAAATATTTCAGAACTGCTAAGTCAACAGCAAATGTGAGCATGTTCTGCTCTCCGCAACCCACCGGAAGCTTGATCAATCGCTCGAGATTCTGCATCGAAGAACTCATGAAATCGGAAATGATTGAGATTTTTGCAGTTCCCCTCCCGGAAGTTCCTTCCGGTTTGTCAACTTCGATGGTTGTGCTAACGTTTTCCTTCCGCAAAGCGCGCAATAGTTTGGATCGGGTAATGACTTTTGTCTCCCCACGATGCTCAACGCGCAACGTTTTCAGGATCGAATCGGTAAAGTTGCCAGAAATTGCTTCGATTTCGATATTTAATTTTCCCGCTCTTAACGGAATCACTGTAAATTCAACGGGCGTCACCGAATTCGGCTCCGATGTGACTGATTTCGTAGGATTATGCAACTGGAATTCATGCTTTTCATTTCGCATCGTGACTTGAACCGATGCAGCTTCAGCATTGGAAATGTAATTGTGGATCAGAACTTTCAAAACCAGAGTTTCCCCTTCCACGATCGAATACGGAAGGTCCAAAGTAACGAAGAAGGGTTTGAAAACCTTAAGATTAATAGGATGATAAATGAAATTGACGCCGTGGGTGGGATGAATCGAAAATCCGCTGATGACCCACGAGGTCAAAGTGTCCGGAACTTGCAAAGAAATTTGTTTTGCATCGGTTTCCATAACAAAATCCTCGAATAACCACGTTTCCGGGAAATATTTCCGCGGATTTCTTAAAGAGTTTCGGAATGTTTCAGTAGTTCCACCGCTGGAATTCGATGGCGCGCGCGAAACTGGGCAATATCCTTCTGGGGGTGGAGGAAAGTGTCGTCTGATCTTCGCATGGTTTTCGTCATCCGCGAAATTCGATGCAATTGAATACCCGGTGCTTTTTAAATCCAAATATTTTGCGCTCTCTGTCGATTGGAAGTCTCGATCCAAGGAATTTTGATCCGGATCGTTATCTTTTTGGAGCAGTAATACCGATTTGTCGATCGCTCTCAAGGCAACGGTGCTTCCGGCTGGCGATGCAAGATTCAGGGTCACATTTTGACCCGGTTCAGCTTGATTTTCTGGTGAAATCGAAACCGAGAAAGTGTTTTGGGAAGGATTTCCGACAACTTCGATGCTCCCGCCGATGTATTTTTTCCCGATGTACGAGAACACGAATACTTTGATTTTGTTCAAAATTGTACGTTCAAGCGGGACATCGATTTCAAAATTTGATCCATCGACAGCCAATGTTTTTGTACCTAAAATTTTATCCTGATGAAACAAAATGTAATTCACCCATGTGAGATTTCTCGGCGCGGCGACCGCGAGTGGCAGAATTTCCGGGCGATTTTGTCTCGATTGATTTCTTAACGCGACTCTTAATGACAGAAGCGCCGTCTCGCCCGAACGTGTTGGGACGGTGTAATACAATTTCGTCTCTTTGTAGGTCACGATGATGGAAATGTCCCGCGATGTGGAATCTACATCGCGGACATTTAAGTGAGCGATTCCATTTTCAACGTCCAAAACGATGCGAGTCGTCGCTGCTTTGAGCGTGTGTTCTATCGAGACTTGGTCACCGAAATTCTTTATCAGATCACCATGCCGGTCGACTATTCTGAAATCGATGAAGAAGGGCAGGCCGATGCGGTAGTAATCTTTCGGCTCGTCGGGCTGGATTTCGTACGCGTGGTCGTACAGCGTTAGAAATGTTTGTTCTGTAACACTTTTCCCCGTGGCTTCCTCCGTGACCGTCACGCTAAATTGGAGGATCGCGCCATTTTTGGTTTTCTCTCTGCCCCGACCCCTAGACGTTCGGACATGTTTGCTTACATCGATGGCCTCATTCTTTGATCCATCAAGATCGAATTGTTTTGACGTCGGAGTCGATCGCACCTCCCCATCGCAAGTATAAGTGAGCAAATTGACCTTGACCTCCACTTGACCTCTGACATTTTCCCCGTAAATGTACTTTGCTTCGACGGCGATCGGTACTTGACGCGTTTGGGAGATTATTCCAAACTTCGGGACTTCGATTTTCACGTTAAATCTTGGCAAAACGTATTTTGACACCGTGAAGGTCGCGGTTTTGATAAGTGAAATTGAATTTCCTAAAGAAAAATTTGAACTTCCCGCGCGAGAATTCTGAGTTCCCTGCGCTTGCGCTTGAATTTTCCACTCGCCCAATTTCGGATCCCGCGCTAATTCCAATTCCCCTTTGACCAATCCGGAAGCTTCAGTATCCTCCGTGATTTTCCGAATCAAATTATTGTCCGCATCGAAGACTTTGACCTCAATGCGCCCTCTCGGCGCGGGGCGCCCGTGCCGATCCAGATGCAAAACACGATATCGAATTTTGTCCTCAGGCTTGTAAATCGGCTTGTCCGTCTGAATAAACACGAAATCACTTTGGCCCTTTAACTTCAAAGTCAGGCGCTCCTCTGCAATGATTGCGCCACGGAATTGAATTTCAAAGTTTAATGCGTACTCCGCATCGGAAGGATTCCCGATGCAGATTTTCATCGTGCCAGATTCGCCGTGTTTTAATTGAATGACGGCCCTGCCATCTTCGCCATTGTTTGGAGAGAGCGTTGCGGCAATTTGAAAAGTGGCGGGAGGGCGTTCCGGTTGGAGGATGACGCCGATGGAGATTTCATCCTCGTCAGCAGGGAAAATGAATGGCGGGTAGAGGATTGTGTAGTTGACTTTCGGCAGGAGACTTTGCTGACTGCTGCGTGCCGTCCGTCTATTTCGATTGTTTCCGCCGTATAATTCTCCGTAGACGCGCTGATCTGTCCCGCGTTCCTGTGCGCAGGCGCTGGTCAGGACTTGTAGAAAAATCCACAGCAGCGCTGGCAATAGCATCATTAAATACTTTATTTTCTTCAATGTTTGGTTATTTGTAATTTCTCATTTGTCGATTGCCGCTATAATTAGGTAATCTGTAACAAATGTCTGAAATTATTTCAGTAATATTATTACATAGCAATTACAACATTTTGTATATTTAAAGAATGAAAATATTAATTCAACAGTAATTATTTCAAGAAATTTAGGAATAAAGTATAAAAAACTTAAATAAATATATACATTGTAGAAACATATCGTCGGTTAAACATGAAAGGGTGCTAAAATCTTCGTAACGTTATGGTTTAAAAACAATTATGGCACATTTTCATGCTTTGCCGACGATATTTAAAAACGTACTAAAATGCAATAAAATAAATATAAAAAGCAAAATGTAATGAAATAAAAAATATATACAATTATAATAGCTATATTAATAAAAATTCTAAATGCATTTTACCCGCGGCCTGCGCTGCGACTCACCCGAAGAAATCCCTGAAGATTGAGGTGGAAATGAACTCCAATCAAAAAACTTTACTGGTAATAGATAATAGTATAAATTTGAAATAGGCGACGAATCATATGGGAATATTTAAAGTTGACTCGCTCTTCCCTCACGTTCTTCTTGTGTATAAAATATTCTCTATCCCTGCAATGCGATTATCTCCGTTAAATTAGAAGTTCCCTCGTTCCCTGGTTATCTTCAGAGTTTAGCATTGTAATACATTTACATGCCCCGTCAATATCTATCGTTCGTTGGCAAAATATCCCAAAGTACCAATTTCTATACCTTCAACATTAAAATTGGCACCTTTTGATACTTCGCCGACGGTATGGCGGAGGATCCCAATGTACCAATTTCTATACCTTCAACATTAAAATTGGCACCTTTTGACACTTCGCCGACGATATGGCGGAGGATCCCAATGTACCAATTTCTATACCTTCAACACTGAAATTGGCACGTTTTGATACTGCGCGGACAAATTCTTCTAATAAGTTTTCTGGTGCTCATTTTGTAATATTTGCCAGGAGATTGCCCCCGTTTCGAAAAAGAGCGCGGGCGCGGGTTTCCAATATTTACCCTGATTAATCACGCCCGTCGTAAACTCCAGCAAACGAAATTCCAAGAATTATTTATTACTCGGCATCGTCCAGTCCATCCGCCCGTCCAAGGAAAAGAGGAGAATGCAGACAAACATAAAAGCCATTAAGTGTGAATGTAATCTCGAGGGTCATGTTCTCAGATATCGGAAAAATTATGATTACGCAGCTCCAAAGAATTCCTCAACATGCAGAGATTGAATGGGAAATCCTTTCTCAGAGGATAAATAGTAATAAATACTCCTATATATAACGGAAAAATAATTTACTATGTACATACATGTATAATTATGAGTATGTATTAATAACGGGATTGACGACATTTGAAAAAACTTCAGATTAATTTTTGACCATTGTAGCGGATGGCAATTTGCAAATAGTATGGCAATAATTCCTGAAAATCTGTAGCAAAGATTGTGGCTGGGCAATAAGAATAAATAACAATTAATATTACAAGGACCAGTTCTTTTTGAGGTAATTAAACTAGACATTTTTTCAATATATTTGAGCAGGTATTTTACAGATAATGTAGGTAATTAATGTAGAAAATTTAATCCAGTTTTGGTGTAATGCAAACGAGTCAAATGCTTTTTAAACGCAAGGGGCTGGGAAATAAGGGCCTTGCTACATATTATTTCACTATATTCCACTAAAACCGAATGGTGCGAGTAAATCTGCCCCTGGAGTACCCTACTTCAAGGCAAAAAAGTCTCGGAAAGTGTACTTAAGACGAAATCAAAACTAACGTGGTTTAAATTGTGCCGTGCTATGGAATTCGGTATGATTTTACAAGCCTTTTGAAAGTCGTACAGCATTAGCCCAAAACTTGTTAGTGTTTCCAAAACACAATCTGCCACCTTAGGTATCCTCATGGTGATCAGATTTGACTGTACAAACTTTACTAAGAACATTGCAATTAATTTGTGTCATTGCGATATAAATGTTTAGTGTAAGCAAGCGCGTACCTAAGGGGGGGGGGTAGGGGGCAATTGCCCCTCCATTGGGAAGTAAAATATTAATTCTCCATTAATAAATAATAAAAATCATCAATTTATAAATAATTGCATGTATATAGTGTTGTGGATGCCTAAAATATAACATTTATAATATATATCACGTTTATAATATATATAACGTTTATCATATATATCCAGAGTTGGCAGTTTCAATCTGCCCGCCCGGCATGCCCAAATATGCCTGCCCAATATGCCCTGGCATATTGGGCATATTAAAACCTGGGTATTTTTGGGCATACAGGGCACGTAGGGCAGGGCGGGCACATTACGACATATGGGCGGGCATATTGGGCATTTTACTCAAAACTAGTAATTTTTTTTACTTTTTTTGAGAAATTTTATTAATTATTAACACGTTTTTCAAGTTTGGAACTGTGGCACAATTCGAAATTAAGTATTTTGTGGTTGCGTTGGCGTTATCATGAAACACGTTTATTTGTATATACTCTTAATAAAAAGATGTGGTTGTTTAAACTTCGTACACGTGTCACATCCTATGTCCTACAATGTCTGCCCAATACGCTCGGACATGCCGAACAGAATAAAATCCGGGCATCTTTATTTGCCTAAATGACAATGTTCTATGGCATAGGCTATTCAAGGTATTTTCTTCCCTGTGGCGTTAATAATTCTTTATTTAAAATCGTTCTCCAACATTCGTCAACATTTTTATGTTCAGTCGTCAGTAAGGAATAAATTCCATTTATTTTCTCATTTGGAGTATATTAAACACATGGTTTGTATATCTAGATCATTCAAATCTGTATATAAGGACATTTTAAATATGTAGGTCTGATCAAGGGTGGAGACGTATTTTATAAAAAACCTTAACCTATTTTTATCAATTTATCTATGACCCGTTTGATACTCGTCTCCTGCAACAGTCTTGCCGGATTTCGATAAATTTCCCCCCTGTGATCACAACGAATTTTTCCAAGCCATTAAAATTCTTGTGAAACACTTGTCGTATATATGTACATATGCCCAAATTACAGATAAAATTTGCTCCAAAGATTTTTTACTGACACCACAGTTCCAGAAAGCACTAGCGCTAGGGTAATAAGCAAAATGAGCAATTTTTTGGAAAATATTTGGGCAAGTGCCCAAAGTGTCTGCCCAATATGCCCTAAATGCCGGGCATATTAGACGTTGGGCATTTCAGGGCACATTAGGCATATTGGGCATGCCCACGGGCACATTTTTGTGGGCAGGCAGATATAGCAGGGCATTTCAAAATTGCCAACTCTGTTCACGACACAACAGGAATAGTACGTCTGATATCAAAGCATACATATTATCATTGGAGAACATAATTCCAACATGTTTCAAAGGAAGTAATTTCATCATGTGTTCTAGAAGGTCTTTAGCGCGGGATTTAGACCTTGCAGACTGAAATGGATTAGAATCACTTAGTTTATCAATGTTAACCCGGAACATGAGTCCTCGGAACGGGTGATTACTGCTAAAGGTCCATTTTTGGAGGTATTTTACGGTTTGCTTTAGTTTGGGAGTGCTTATAAGTCTGATTTTGAGATACAACCAGCGTCGTTTTTGAAGGTACATCCTAGCCGTAGTGTTTTATGTTTTGGAGACTAAGGAACAATCCATAATTTCTGATGTTAGAAGGTTCTTGAAAATACAGTCTGTAATCTGCGTTTAAAAAAAGGTAATATTGGATTAAATAAGATATTCCTTTGCTGGTCATCTATGAGGATTTTATCTGAACTCTCGCTATAACACTATAAATCACCAAAATCAGTCTCTTATATAGGAATTCTCTTATAGAGAGAGCTCATGTGCATATAACCATGTATGATATGAAGGCAAAAAAGATCTCTTACAGAGAGGAGAGGAAGGATCTCCTACAGAGAGGAGAGGAAGAATCTCTTATAAGGAGAGGAGATCTCTAATAGCGAGAGTCCAGTGTATCAATGAATGTTATGTTTAAAACATTTTTACAGTAAATTCAGATTTATTTAGGTATTACCACTAAATTTGTGAAAACTTATTGGTTTAGGAGTTCATGGCTATCCAGTTTCTGAGTGAAGAAACAATAAATTAATTTTAATATTATCCATTTTGTATTCATGGCTGACGTGGTTAATTACAATTTAAAATTCTTTATTCACAATGCTAGCTTTCGAACAACGTCGTTGTTCATCGTCAGGCTA
>JAQGAK010001572.1:0-29713 GCA_034696945.1 Lipothrix lubbocki | reverse complement strand
GCACCACACTAACACTTCGGATTAGACCGGACGTCACTAACCATCGCCGTCACGGCGATGGCTTTTTTTCTAGTTATTTCTAAAATGTTAAACTGACCACCAACGTGAGTAATGTTTCATTATTATTTCCGAATGTACTTACGTATATACACACTTATTTGTTCTGTCCGCAATCTCACGCCAAGATTATCATTTCGCGCGACCAACATGTTCGCTTGTGGAAGGTTTATTGTGCCGACCATAGGCAGAAGTTTACACGGTTGGGTGCGTAAGTGCAGACTTAATGAATTTCATCGCTGAGGAGGCAAAAATAACTATCTCTACAGTTGCTAAACACAGGAATTACTACGGTTAAAAGATATAGCACAAATATTCCAATGCAAAACTGACTATGATTTAAAAGTATGGCCTACTGTTTACATTGGTTAGTATAGCGCTTATACTTCAAGCAAAATCCCGCTGCTGCTTTGGAAAACGACTGTTAAGTCGTGCATGTTGTAGAAAGGGAAAATATTCCCGCAGTTTCTACCGCTTATGTGTCTTTGCAATGGTGAATAAACGGGATAGGCACTTTTGCATTCCAAACTTTAAAAATAATATTCGGGGCTGTAGTCATTCTTCTGGCATTTTAGCAACCATGGGGATAGTAGGATAGTTGTCTTTTTCTTTTGAACAACGATGTAATGCATATGGGCACATGTAATAAATGCGTACATACATGTGTTAATACTTATATGTGCATTTTATATGTAGATATACATATAGGACAATATCCCGAAATCCTTTGATGCCACGGCTTTTATATATCCCACAGTCCTAGTGTTCATTTCTGTCCAACAGGATTTATGAATGTAATGACAATGACAGAGCAAACATTACTTACAGTAATAAATGAATGAAAGCTGTGTGGGCGAAATATCTGCTAAAACATTCAGTTAAGCCGCGTAAATCCATAAAAACTGTTGGCAGAAATAATAGTTTCACAAATTGCTTCATCACAATAAAGCTTATTATATATTACTTCTACTAAGTGAGCGTCATATCATCCCCAAATAAAAAGCTCCGCAGAGGATAAATAATATTCTCATAAAAAGTATTACCACAATAAAATACAATACATATACATACTATATTCAATACATAGATATACATATATACTAATATAGTACATACAATAAAATTATTGGGCTAGAAATTTTTATTTACCACCAAATAATTGATTATTGCTGATGTGTCAGAAATTCTGCTGCCAGCATTACGTTAGAAGCATTTAAGTTAATAATCGTATAGCAGATCTCTTCTTGCGCGAAATTAACTCCGACATAAACCCTGTCAAGGGCATTTGGAAGCACCAAATTGCTCTATATAGCTAACAACTATAACAACAAATATGCTTGTCTCACTCTCCCCGATCGTTTCAGTTCATGATTGTTTATGTGTTTTGGGCAAAATTATTCTAGACATCCTAATGATCATCATTTCTATAGATATGTGTACAGTTGCACATTAAAAATAATTTATTAGTAGCGACAGTTAATATTGAAGCAGAGCATCAAGTCGACAATAAAATTGCAGTGCAATGCAATAAACATTTAATTAGATTTCGGGATTCCCTGTCGCTCTTATAGGAATCACGAACGGAAGCTTGGCTGGAAGTCAAGTGGAAGTTTCCATGGGCAGACAATTTTCCGCTCAATTATATTTTGGCAGATATTGCAGTATTGAATTATTTACCAAAGTATTATCTACTTATACATTATATTGTCCATTCCGTTTAGAATGGTCAAAGTTTTTGACATGCGATGTAACACAATTACAGCGCAGCTTCTATAGCAGCTACTGTGTATAAAAGCGAAGAGCAGCAGGACACTTGACTTTGTTGATACAATTCTAAGCGGAATTATTTACGTTGACAAAGGCTGAGCAAAGAATAAAAAAATACAAAAAATTAATCTACTCACTTCACTGCCATTCATGATTTCCAACCTGATTTACATAACATAAAATATTAAATAACATTTATTAAGCTCGAAACACCAGGCGTATCACACTTTTAAGAAATCTATTTTTAATAATTTTTTTGTATTTAAACAATTTTTTTTATATTCCCATTCCCAATAATTATTTTGTTAGCCCAGCAAGAAAATCGTGAAAAAAAAATTAATTTAGTGGAATTATGTTTAAGGAAAGTTTAAGTGTTAAGTAAACACGGGAAAGTTAAAAATAAATTTTACTTTGCAATATTTTTTTTTTAAATATTTGTCATCAGTCATGAAGGGACAAAGTGATATTTTCAAAGCTTTTTAACGTGCTCAAAGCTTCATCTTATGACCGTAGAAGTGCATGGTCAGTCATAACCTACACGGCAAACTTTTCACTTGATCTGTCGGTGACCAAATCTCTTTTCTTGCCAGGAATAAAGTGTTAAAATTGCACATAACTGTTGCGAACGTGTAGTAAAATCTTTGTGTATCTTATCTATCTTTATATATGTGGGGAAGAAATAGCACTGCGTAAATATAAAGGATTTTGTTTACAATTTACAAGTTTTTTCTCCACACAAGAAAATAAATAGAAACTTTGAACCAAGTACACGTATACGAACGAGAATAAGTAATGCTGTACATACAGAATTATTTAAGTGGTACTTTACAATTTACAACAGATCAGGATTTTTTACCGGATCGTAATATTTATACTCTGACCCTATTTTACGATGCGACACTAAAAGCCTGTTGAAAAAAAGGCTTACCTAATTTGTTTATTTACTATTTCTTACTCATCTTTGCTACTTTTGCTATACTCTTATCGGGAGCCAGCAGTTACCGCGAAAAAAGATACTGCTAATAAGTTTGTTTATGATAACGGGTGCAAAAGAGACGGAACGTCGGTTGTCTATTAAAAAAGTTTTGGTTTCACGTCAGTGCTCGGGTAGGAATCAAGGAAGTTGCAGGATGGGATAAGGAAGGGATAAATCAAAATTAAAAGTAGGTATCTAATAAACATTTTTCAAACAGTCCTACACGTTATCGATCTTCTTTATTATGTTTAAATTTAAACCAACTGGGACAAATAAAAATGCACAAATTTCTACTCTCGACCTCTCTTCTCCTGACTTTGATCGCCCTGGCAAGGGGCAATACTGGACCGAGCATAGACTTCGTGGAGGCTATCGAAGAAGTGGATACGATTGCCCCAATTAAGTTGACTCAACTATTAACAGCCGTGACAGCTATATCTATCCTTGAAGACGACGATGAAGACACAAATTATTTAAAAGATCACCTGGTAATAGAAGTGGCGGATTTCTTGAAAGATTGTGGACCGATGGAGAATTGTTCAGTGTCAAATTCCACGGATGGGATTCCTGGAAACCAATTTAATGTCGGTAGACCGCTGGAGGTGGATTTCAAGAAAAATCCTCACATCTGTCGATGTGATTTAGAAAATTGCCTTGACATTGGGGATTGCTGTTATACTTCGCTAATCGGTCAACATCTGCCGAAGAATCGGACGAATTACTGGGACTGCAACAAGTTTCATGAGAAGGTAATGGACAATCATTAAAGATCTGACGTTAGCTTGAAATATGCAATTGAATCTTTATAAAATTATGTGCATAATTAAAAAATAGTATAAACAAATAATAATAAATACTCAAAATAAATAAAATGAATAATGAAACAAATTATATATACTTAAATAATAATCAAAGGAAATAATAAATAGAATAATTAAAATACAAAATAATAAATAAAAAATAATCAAAGAATAAAAAGCAATAGATAATAATAAAAAATAAATAAATATCAATGACTAAATCAAAAAAATTATAAATTATAAAAGCTAATCTAAAAATCTGTATGCTTTTAGGACACTTACGTCATGATGATAAGTCAATGTCCGCCCGAATCTCCATCACCGTTATCAAACTTGTGCTCCGCAAATCCTAATAAGGATTCTCCCGCAGACTACACTTACTTGGTTGACATCCCGGTGTACAGCACGAACAGCAATAGCTTATATCGGAACATCTACTGTGCCCGTTGCCATGGTGAGACAAATCGGCACTTGGTCCAATGGAAGACACGACTCTACTGCAATGTTACAATGACGAAAGGGGAGCAGGAGAACTTTATTGACAATTCCAAGTACGTGAAGGGTGAACGATACCTGGAAGGACAAAATCGAATCTGTGCGATTTACATCGCTGACCTCCTCAACAACAATGTAACAATCGAGTCAATTATCCCCAACGTCCGATACTGCTCCGCCAGCATTAATTCCTGCCCTGAAGGGTACGGCAAGACCGACGAGGAAGTTAAAATTTCTCGTCTCTGTTCCAGCTATTCTCAAATTATCCGGAGTAGGAATAATATATTTTATAAAAATCCCCATTGTGCCCTGTGCAACGGAATACAACCAAAATTCTGGCACATTGAAAGGAATATCACGTCGGACAATATAAAATGTCACTCAGCCATGGTTACCCTCGTCTTCAAATTCTTCCCCAACCAACCCTCAGGTCCGCATGGAATCCAACTTCTCTTTGACTTTTCGCTGGACAGTCATGAGAACGTCGTGGGCTACAACACCGTCTGCGATGATAATGAAATTTGGGACTACCTTCATAAGCGCTGTCAGGTCGCAGTCTGTCGGAAGGGTCAAATTCTCCAAGACGATTCCTGTCTGACGATAGAAAATGACGACTATTCAGCGGGGAATGCACCTGGGGATGACAATCCGGAAAATATTAGTTCCGGCCCAAGTGGCACAATTTTCCATGGGAAATATGGCGGGATGAACAGCACCTGCATGCGGATTTTATTATTTGAGGGCGAATATTCCTTCATAGACAAAAATAATACTTCGATCCTGATTAATTCTTCTGCTACAAATGGGAATCCAATAATTTTACACGAGTTTGAGTACGAATACTGGAATGACACCACTTTAGCCGTGTGCGCCAAGCAACTGCATGAAGGTTTCATGAGCCGGTTCTCCGTGGTTTTGAATTATGTGTCAATGATTAGCCTAGCAATTTCCGTATTCTTTTCCATTCTGCACATTTTGCTCTACATGTTACTCCCGAAGTTGAGGAATTTACCCGGGAAAAATTTATTATGTCTCACATTCAGCTTGCTAATCTCTCAGTTTATCTTCCTGACCCTGATCAATCATTCGCGATGGCCGGAGCTGTGCGTCGGAGCTGCCGTAGCAGTCCATTATTTCTATTTAGCAGCATTTTTCTGGATGAACGTCATGAGTTTTGACATGTGGAGGACTTTCAGTGGAGCCACGATCCTCTCCAGGAATCAGTCCCAGGAAAGGAAGCAGATCACATTCCTCAAATACAGTCTCTTCTCTTGGTTCACCCCGTTCGTCATAGTTTCCATTGCAATTCTAGTCGAATTCCTGCCGGACATGATGGACATCAATGAGCAGGATGAGACTGGAAAGGCTTTGTTACAGATTTTGGAGACCATCAAACCTTGTTATGGTCAAAATGGATTTTGCTGGATCGGACAAAGAGTCTCCTTATTTGTTTTCTTTGCAGCCCCCGTAGCTCTCATTGTCATTTCTAATTTGATTTTATTCTCCCTGACGGCCCGAGCTATCCTCAGTCAGAATAAAGAAGCAGGGCGGGTTCTCCAGAACCGAGATTCGGTTAGAGCGAAGAAGGACATGCATGGGAATAGTGATGTGGTCAAGGCAAAATTGTACGCGAAACTGGCTCTGATTATGGGATTAACGTGGATCTTGGGATTCATCTCGAACTTTGCTGGATGGAGCTGGCTGTGGTTTGTCTTCGTTTTATTTAATGGACTTCAAGGCACTTTTATTTTCTTCGCTTTCGACTTCAAGTGGAAGATCCTGGAAATGGTCTTTGAGAAGTTCAAGCGAGTTCCGATGATTCTCTTCTTCATGAAGCTATGTCATTGTGTCAAGGAGCAGGAGGAGCTACAAGAAAGCACTTTGCAAAGTGGGAAATCTACCAGCAGACAATCTCGAAGCATTTCTTTTAGCGGGACTATATCTACGAATATCGAGAGCAAGTAAATCGAGTAGGGAAATGTTAATATTGTTATAATTTAGCATGTGCTGTTATTATTGTTGTGTAATTAATACTGTAAGACTTCTTTGTTGTTCCTCACTGCTATTTTCTTGAATAAATTCAATCGATCTCCCTATTCCCAATTAGCTCAATGCACCCAACGTTATTGGCGAACAAAATTAGATACAAAATTTGGTTTTAAACTCCATAATTTCCCCTTAAATTGTCCAATTTTAACGTTTTTCTTAATAGTTATTCGAACAATGAATTAGAAGGATTCATTTCATGCATAAAGTATTAATTAGTTGATGATAAAAAATAAAACAACGCATATTTTAAAGAAATCTTTGGTTTTATAAAAACGTTTTAGGCATGTAATTAATTATTACTTTTAACTTTATCACATTGTAACGTACGGAACAGATAAATAACAAGTAGCTCGTTTTTTTTAAAACAAAATCATATGATAAAGATAAAACTGACTACGGTCATGAAGGAGTTGCACTGACTTATTACAAAAAAATATTATAACATAAATAACATCCCATACAAGCACAAAAACTATATTTTGAGAAGACAAAGATAAATATTCGACCGTCTCACTACAAAATTTAGATCAGTTGCGGTGGTACAATAAAAATATTTTTTATAAAATATGAAAAATATTTCGGTATTGTATTAATTGCAATTAAAAATCACATTCATTATTAACGTATATTATATTTTAATATTCTGTTTCAAAAGCTTGATTTTCCTGCACTGCAGGGGATGTGGGTGACGGATGAGATTTATTGTCGTTGGGAATGACTTGGACGGATTGGAGATGCTCATCTTTCAAAAGCTGCCTATTCTCTTCTAAATTTAACGGAGGCATCTTCTCCAGCTCATCTTTGCACATGTGAGCGATGATTCCAGCACCGTAACTGTCTCCGAGAACGTTGATGGCTGTTCGGAATCGATCCCTGAAAAGACAAATGTAAAAATTGTTTATTTTGTATTGTACATAATATCAAAATTAATTTATACAAATTATTATGAACTTTTTTAAATAAAATTTTCTGAAATTATTATTATTAGTTTTAAAATACAAATGAATAATATGACAAATCATGGTTGACTTACAAAAGCCAGTCGATAGGAACAATGTATGAAATATAATTTGGGGGCAGCCCGATTGTGTTCAGAACCATCACCATGGTAACCAAACCAGCTTGGGGAATTCCTGCTGCTCCGATACTTGCTGCAGTGGCGGTAATACTGCGAGTCGAGTAAATAAGAAAAATGTACATCAGCAAATTAATAAAATTACTATTACCATTATTTTAATTACCAAAAATATGTGTTAAAATAAAATAAATTAAAAGTTTAAATTGTTAGAAGCATAATAAGTAAATAATTAAAAATGGGTAATGAAATCTTCGAGTGAGCACCTGATGGCAATAATTTTTCCAATTGGTAACGTCATTCCGACCAATTGGGCAATGAAAATTGCAGCTACAGCTTCGTAGAGAGCAGTTCCATCCATGTTAATTGTCGCACCGATTGGAAGTAAAAATCTGGATACTCGTACGTCCACTCCATTTGATTCTTCCAAGCATTTCATGGTAATAGGGAGAGTCGCAGAACTAAAGAAATTAATTGTATTAAAATGGCCAAAATTTTGATTATTTGATTGAGAATTAAGTATGTAATAGCAACATAAATTCTCCGTTGAATAAATATTCTAAAAATTCTTATATTTAATTATTAGCATAACTCACCTAGAACCACTACCAAAGGCCATCACAATAGCCGGCATCATGTTTCCTGTGTAGCCAATGGGAGATTTCCTTGTAAACAGGAAGTAAATTCCAGGAAGGATAATTATACCGTGGATTGCCAGACCAGCTAAGACTGTTCCGAAGTAAAGACCCAAGGCTGTTATCACGCTACCAAAGTCTTCAATATTCAGAATTTCTGCCGCAACCAAAAACATTACTCCGAGAGGGGATACCCTGTGAAGAAAAAAAGTTTAAAGTTTAATTTAATAATAAAACTGGAATTTAGGCTTAAATGTTTAAATTTTTATTTCGGGGCATTTTCCATTGCAACGGAAAAACCATTTATATAATTTACAAGACGAATTTAAATTACAACCAAACTCGAATTTTAATTAAAACAACAAGTAATTTTACACTTAGTTAATTTATTTATTTTATTGGTAAGATCGTAAAATCATGAACTTACCAAATAACCCAAGTAGTGAGAACCATGGATGCTTCGGACAAACTTTGGAAAACAGCAAGAAGGGGTTTCCCACGTTGCCCCATTCCCGCCAGAGCGATCCCAAGAGCAATAGAAAAAACAACGAGTCCCATTATATTTGTTCCATTTTCCCATTGCTCACTCATAGGAAAGTCGTCAACATTCTCTGCAGAATTATTTGTCAGCTTGGTTCGGTACTGGAAAAAGAAAGGGAGATAAGAATTTCATTTCTTCATCGATATATCTATGAACGGGCATAACGAATTTATTATTGTACTAATATAATGCTTATAACAATAAATCTTATTTAACATACATACCTATACTTATTATAAAGCATACATTTATAAAATTGATTATACAATTTATGTATGCACAGTGTCTTTATTCTCTATAGCAAACTATATTACTAACCGTTTATAATTGTACTTGTTAGAGGTTATACGTTCTGTGAAATCGAGATACGTTCAATTTAAACTCTCAAATGATTATCTTTATTTAGGATCAAGCGATTTGTTAACCTTGAGCGTCCATTCAAAAACCCGACACTCAAAGATTACAATGTTGAGGATGCTCCAAAACCAACACCCCTGAAATTGATTTTGCTTGAAGAGCAACGAATTTATTTTGTCAAGGATTGAAATCTCAATTTATAAATTAAAGGAAAATCGACGAAACGCTCCATCATGCAACTTCGGCAAAAAATAAACAAAATTCTTTTGAAATAGAAAAATTGCATTCGACCAGAGATTATATGAATATAGGTATTCTTTTAGCATGACTAAATAAACTCTTGAACTGCGACACTTGATTTCCTTGACCTCCTCAAAAAGTACTAATTTCTGTGTTGAAGGCATGTAAATTGGTACTTTGGGATCCTTCGCCGACGATTTGCAATATATTTTGAATAATTCAATAATTCTAAGTTCCATTGACCGAGCTGTTAAAAGCGGCAAATTTTGTCAAAATGACATCACCAAATATAAACAAAAATATTTTTGAAACGTCATGAAATTTTTGTTACAGAAATAAAAAACTTTTGGTAATTGTAAACTGACAATGTACAAAATGAATACTCACCCTTTGAATTGTGGCTTGAACAATGTTGGGCGGAAACATCGTTCTGCGTAGAAACAAGAGAGAGAGAGAGAAATTAATTTCATGATCATTGATAGCCAGGAATTAAAATTTGGAATTTCGACATTTAAAAATAGCAAAGGTAATTAAAATTGGAAACATCATAGCGTACACCATAGCGTACATAGTATTACCTAACTAAATCCATAAGAGTATCTTGAATAGTCGTCGGTTCTGTATCCGTATCTTCAGCGTCTCCTTTAGTGCTCGAACTTCCAGGTTTAATACTCACGGCTAAAATAATTCCGAGGATAATTGCAATCAACGTGGTCGTCATGTAATAAGCAATTCCTCTTCCTCCGATTTTCGTCGACAAACTCAGATCCAGCGATCCGACGGCAGCAATTAATGATGACACGATCAGTGGCAAAATCATTCCTTTGAGCATGTTTAAGAATAGCTCTCCGATAAATTTCACATAAGTAATATTTCTCTCGTTATACTCATTCTTCCATTTTACGTTCGTCTCCTTGAGGATAAATCCTAAGGCAACACCGCCTAAGACTCCGGAAATTGTCAGGATTGTTAACAAATTCCCACGTATGCAGGATGTCACTTTCGATTTCGGCGCCATATTTTTTCCGGAATATATATTTATTAGATGTTATGGAATCGTCCGATTCGGAGATTTAGTCTAATTATTTTCAATCCTTCCTGAAAAAAATCAGAACAATAATAAATAATATAAATAATAAACTAATAAATAATATAAATATTTACTAATAATAATTAGTAAATATAATTACGTCAAATAAAATATTTTTAGAAAATAATATATATAAGAATAATTTTAAAATTATTGTAATGTTTCCTAAAAATATAACATAGTTTAATTAAAATGTTTAAAACAATAAATTACTGGATTGATTTTTTCAATAAAAATTTAAAAAAATATAAAACAAATTACTTTTCCCTTCGAAGCACAAAAATATCAAAACCCGAACGAGCAGGAAAGCATTTTAGTTCTAATTTTTTAAATATGGAGATTAGTTATTTTATAGGAAAAGAGTTCATTGTCGTCATAAAATTTCCTTTTAATCTGTCAATTATTTCCCCCTTTAAGATCAATGACAATCTAAAAAGCCTTAAGCAAAGCAATTCCAAGAATAAATAATCCAACAAAGCTTTGGTTTTTACGCTCTGACTAATTGAACAATTTATCAACATTTAATATATATGTATATGCAATATGATCATCAAATTATTTGTATACAAACGAAAAACAATTAACGGTTATTTATCGTTTTATATTTTAACAAATTATTCGGCTATTTTTCCGTTTTCCACAGAATCCTCTGACCGTCAGTTTACAAATAAAAGCTTAATCTTTCACACGAACAACAAGCTGAAGTCTAGGAAAATTTCGTGAGTAATAATTTCTATTTTTTATCACCAACGTGGTGGATTGTAAAGTTAATATTTTTTACAATTACTCATCGTCATTCAGTTATTTTTACATTATTTTATTCAAAGTTTTAATTTTGTCGAAAAATTAATTTATAATATATAATTAATTAATTATATATTTACTTGTGAATCCTTTACATTTTCACTGACATTCATCCTTATTTAAATTTAAAACAAGAAATTTTGCATAGAATAATAATCGGCAAAATTATTAAATAAAATATGAGTAAGCAGGAAGATCTACGTCAGCGTCCATTGACTGGCAAATAAATAAAACAGCTAAATATGTCATTTCTTTTTATTTAAATAAATGCTTATTACTTCAGAACTGCATATTATACCTGCTAATGTTTGACAACACTTTAAACTCTTTGACAAATCCGCTTTTCCAGCATGCAAATATTTACTTTTCAAGTGTATTTATTGATTTGTTGTCTGTTGTTAATGATGATGATGAGCTTTCAGTGGCGACTGATTAGTTTTTTGAGAGTTATTGTGTTGTGTGATTGACAACAACCTTTCAACCATATCATTCACTCTCATTTTTTGTTATTCGCACAATTATGCAATACAATAATTTCGTATCAATCAATGAGAGCGTTGCTAAATTTGAAAGTTTTCAGGATTATTCCAAAAATTCATTATACTAGAAATATATCAGTAATTTTAATAATATTGCAATTTATAGGATATACATATATTTGCTCGTAATATTTGCGATATTGGAGTTTTAGCTTAATTTATTGAATGTTGCGGTATGCATTTAATTAAAATATATACTAAAATTTAGTATATTATAAATTATATTAATTAAATAATCGATCCAGTTTTTAAGCGTATTTAGCTAGGATCTAGCACAATATTATTTTAAAATTAATTATCTCTTATTATTCAAAATGATAATAATAAATAAATGAAGTACAAATATTTAATACGAAATTGTCACGAAAAGCTAAAATTCCCGATATTTAACACCGCATCCATTAACTCATTCACTTGCATTAAATTCGCGGAATGTATGAGGAAACTCGGAGTAATGGACCATTAGATAATAATTTAAACCTGCGAGGAGTTATCTGGATTCCTGGTACACTTTTATAGTGTTGGTTGTGTTTTATCATCTAGTACCGGCTTGGCTAATAACTACCGACCGCCGATAAAACAATAAGAGCCACTAACAGGTAGCTTTTTACCTAACTACTTATTGCAAAATCGGTGTTAATTTATCTTACGACAGTTAAATCGTTAAGTTTATGCAAAATTCTTTACTAAGTTCCCTGAAAAATTATACATGTGCATATATACTACAAAAATGTGTCATCGCAACTCCCAATAATTTAATTTTCCTTCCTTTTAAATTAGATATACATTATTATATGACATCATTTATTACTCTGCCTGGAATTGTTGCCTTAGGCATGGAGGAATGATTTGAAGGACTGTGAAGGAAAACAGAAATAGCAGGGCTTTGCAAAGTGCTAATGAGCATGTTATAATAACGTCAGTTGAACTTAAATAGCATCTTGTAAATTGCAGCTCTGAGCTCACTTTAGTGCTGTGCTAAACAGCAATTATGTAAATCTTTTAAGAGATTTGCAGTAACATTGGTTTTAAATTCCTGACCATATTAGGCAAATTAATTTACAGAAGCTCAGGATAAATTCAATCAACTGTTAATTATTATTTACTTATTTATTTAATATTATTTATTTATTATTATTTACTTATTTATTTATTATTATTTACTTATTTATTTATTATTATTTATTTATTATTATTTATTTATTATTATTTATTTATTATTATTAACTTACTTATTTATTATTATTTACTTATTTTTTTGCATAATTTTTTGTATTATTTATATCTTGTTTTCAAAATTTTATTAAATTTTCATACGTAAATTCGTTCCATTTTAATGGAATGATCCCTTTGGAAATCATTGGCCAGTACAATGTAACTATTAATTATTTAAGTACTGGTATAAATATTTTTGCCAGTGCAAAAAATGCACGGACCATCAGGTATATTTACCAAGAAGACACGTGGGTGTTAAAAAGGAAACATTTGACGATTCGTGGTAATACCGATGGTCCAGGAAGCTTTAAAAACCACTAGACAGTTCTTGAGAAGATGTCTTGTCATAATTTATTGCTAGTCAGAAGCTTAAAAGACAACGACGAGTTTACTCAACTCATCTCATATATGTACGTGCAATAAGTAAGGTTCGATTGTAATATTGCGATTTTTTTCAGCTCTACACCTGAGAAGTTTTTTCCGGGATTGTTGGCAGAGAGGTCAATGTATGTACATTTATGTACAATGCCTGTATGTACGTTTAGTGTCATAATATAACATTTGCGTAAATGCCGCAAACAATATAAATCCAGAATATTATTTCGCAAGTGTAAATCTGTTTGAACTGTAATGTGTATTTAGTGAAGGACTATTTCATGCATAAATTATTTAATCTATATTTATTTCATATTTATTTTAGCGCTCTTTGCCCATTTTTATCCAGCTGCTTTGCACACATTGATATTGCAATAATATTACGTATAAAATATACAATGTAGTAATGAAGCATACCAAATACTCAATACAAAGCAGGCTTAAAATGATTAACTTGACAATAGACAAATTTGTTCATGAGTAATAAACAGCGTCGTGAATAAACTGCGGTTTATTTCCCATTAATATTCCAGGAACCAGCTTTTTTTACTCCCAAAATAGATATACCTATGTATTGCATTTTAATCAAGTGTGAACAAATTTCCCATGACCTTCACTATATTTCTGCTGTCAGGTGTCAGAAAAAGCATGCTTTATTAAAGATTCTCTTGAGATTGAACTTTCCATAATCATAACATTCACATATGTCTAAACATTTTACATGATTGAGAGCTAAGAAATTTTGCAATGCAGATTTGACAGTAATGAACTCAATAGCAGAGCTTTGAATATTTACCGCATTTACAATAAAACAAAAAATAAACTTTCATGTTAATCTTGTGTAGGTAAGTTTATATTATTTACCCTAATTTTTAATTGCTAAAATAAATTTCTAAAAGAATTTTTAATTTTATTCATTTGTAATTAAAACATACTTTATATGGCAAAAGATGGCTTCACATAAAAATAATTGTTTAAACTTTGGTGCAAAAATCTCGAATATTTCGATAAAATAAAGCGCAATAAAGAATTCATGTCGCATAAAATCCTAAACAATGCAAGAAAAACAGTAACAAAGTAAAACAAATTACTAACCTTGAACAGAACCACAGCCAAAACTCCCACAATCAATCTCCTGCACTTGAAAAAAATCCCGCTGCATAAACTTAATAATTGTTATTGCATAAAAATTAAATAATTGACAAGGAGTCGTCAAAAATTAAAACAAATTATCTATTTAATTATAATTAAAGAGCACTATACAGCACGTGAAACGATGTTGTTTCGCTCTATACAATGAATAAAGAATGTTCACGCTCGACTCACACGTGCAATTAAGTAGGTGAATTTAAAGCCCGGAGCAGAGGGGTTTAAACATTGGCTTAACAATAAAAAAGATTTGAAATCTCTGAAAGTAAGGCTTAACAATCTGCCCATATAATGTCCATATACAGGTATAGATATATTTTGAATGGCTGAGGTATATAGTATATACATATAAAGGGTATGATCATATGTGTTCTGCAATGGGGTCAGAGGAAGACTGGTCGGGACGAGTTGACTGCTACGGAGTGAAGTGCAACACAATGGGGAATCAATCTGTGGTTCACATTGCGAACATTCACACAACATAATAAAGGGTAAACTGACAATCCTCAATGTTTGTATTTATTTTCTACACACTTGCCTATACCTACTATATGTGTTAAATCAGGTGGATTTTTGTCGACGGAGATGTCTGCGATGATAATAATGTACAATCATGTATACCTTCTCGCGTTCGGATTCAAGCGTGAACGGAATAAATGTGTGTTGTGTAGCCTTCCTGAAGTCAAAATCAAGAGCAGCTACTGCATTAAACATTGTTGCTGTTGATGTATTTGGATACAAAGTGTAAAAATACATATGTATATATAATTCATGTTGTGTATAAGTACAAATTGAATTCAATTCAACACATATTTACAATACAATGCAGACAATATAAAAATTATGTATGCAAAACACATTTATTGCTATACTCGAAAGTATATCGACGCCGTCGGCGGAAGATCCTAAAGTATCAAAATCTATGCTATCAGCATTGACATTGGTATTATAAGAACCCTCGTCGACGATATAGAAGTATAGACACATAATAATAATTTTAGGAACCTACCGTCAGTGAGGTTTAAAAGTGCCAATTTATGTGTTGAAGAGATAGAATTAGGTAATTTAGTATCCATCTACGACGTTGTATATGTATTCTTATTTGTATTTTGTATTTCCAAGATTATTACTCATATAATCACAGCTGTTTTTCAACAATCTCC
Organism: Lipothrix lubbocki; assembly: GCA_034696945.1. Lineage (NCBI taxonomy): Eukaryota > Metazoa > Arthropoda > Collembola > Symphypleona > Sminthuridae > Lipothrix > Lipothrix lubbocki. The sequence continues at coordinate 14,386 of JAQGAK010001572.1, read as the reverse complement.
ACTAAAAAATGACATTTGTGTTACAATTTTTAACCGCAAATATATTTGTACATACATAGTTATTATATTACAGTTAAAAGCACTTGCTAAACACACATATACATTGTTGTCAAGGATCATTACGTATTATCTTAGACGTCATATTCACTTGCGATGTGTTTTTAAAGACGTTATAATTAATCAACCCAGATGTACATATGAATGACGTTATTACCGTAATAATTGCTGCACATTCCACAGCATAAATTACCTTTGTGAATGGCTGCTGGATTTGGACTGATTTCACAAGGTGACGTAAATCAAAAACATAATTATTTTTTACTCTACATATAGTGTTTATGCATGCCTTACAGATTTTCGTATAAATTTTGGAACTATTTTAAAAATGAAGGCACGAATGCATACGAAAATATTATGGAAGTTTTAGAATTGTAAATTTTTCTGCATATTTACTAGCAATTTAATATTTTACAATCAGCTATGTTTATATTGCCTTCATATATGTACATATAGTTGTGACTAACTTCATGTGTGGAAAGACACAGTAAATTAAAATAATGTGGAGCAATATGAGGAAGATATATTAGGAACTTTTTCGCCTTTTAGTGTACATATGTTTTGGGAGAGAGAATGTCAATAGAAAAAATAACACGGTTATACAAACAAAAGAGAAGAGCATTTATCAGATACGCTTTTTAAAAAAAGATATTTAATATTTAATGAATTTATTTAAAAATAATAATGAATAAATTATTAATTAAGGCAAATTTATAATGAATTAATTACTAAATAAAAATTATATTTAGTAATTAATAGTAAGTTTCTTGCTATTAACTATTGGTAAACTAGTAGTAATTGCATCTCATTGTCAGCAATTTTACTCAATCAGGATATGTAATAAAATAATTAATTAATACATGTACATAATTATAATACACTTATTTTATTATTTAATGCCATAACTGTAACATTGTTGTTAAATCCCCTCTACGTACAATTGACTGTCATTATACCGTATTAATATTTGTAAATCCCCATTGTTTTTGGGTTTTGTATGCATGTGACGGCTGACTGACATAACAAAGTCATGAGGCACACACATATTATCTCATCTCTTATCAATATAACGATTTTCATTCAAATTTATGCAGGTGTCGTTTTGCTCTTAATGAACGCCTTACGCACTTACGGCACTTTCATGACATTATTACTCTCGAGTTGACTCCGGCTGTTCCACAGGAGCGGTGACATTGTCAAGTGCAAGGGAAAATTTGAGTGTCCCATTGAACAGCAAATTGCTGCAGCAAGATCAACTTATGCTCTTCAATGCTGGCTTAATTGATGAATCCGCCATGTAATATTTTAATCTTTTAAGCAACATTTAGGAATTTGCAGCAGTTACATTCCATTAAATGTGATATTAAATTTGAATCTCAATGCAGCAATTATTTCATTGTCTCATTTCAGAAACTGCAACAAAATATTAAATCACCATAAGTACGATGCTTAAGCCATATCCGAAAAATTATCCCCGTCAATTCAGATTGTATAAATCCGGAATTTCTTTTAAAGACAACATTTCTGTAGAATAGACGTAGGATGTATTTCCCAGATGATGATATTTTCCTCTTTATTATCAAATGATAAAAAATCAAGTGCGGGATCAATTTATCTCGGTGGAAATTTTTTATGCTCGTATGGGAACTTGGAGCATGTATTATTTCCATTAAATTATCATTACGAGAGTAGAGCCCTACTGCTACTCTAACCTCCATTTTCTAGTTGTGACTCTTTGTAATTTTTTGTTGAAGTTGTTTACACTAGACTTCACTAGAAGCTTTAATCTCACCGACGACGATCCCACTTTCCTGCCAATATTGCACTGACAAAATCTGGTTATTGATATGAATACAAAGGTGTCAAATTACAAGGCTGCGAAATCGCTAGCTTTAAATGCTTTAGCATTGTCATCTCCTCTCCAGAGATTTTTTTGTAATCCGGCTCCAATGCTGTTGACATTTGATTTTTTTTGCCTTGCTAATTTGTTTCAGTAAAGCCTATACAGACGTGCAAATAAACAGTCGCGTCTGATGTTGCAAAAAAATTAAGCTCCCCAGCATGTAGTAATGCATTGTTCCAGCATTAAACTCTGCAGCTTTTATTGTCGCTCATTCAGTTATCAGAATTAATTACATAAATTTTAAAATGCATGTTGCAATTATTAAGCACAATTTTAATATGTCCAAAACAAATACTTTCAACATTGATAATTTTGCAATGTTGCTACATTATAATTTTGTAAAATTAAGAAAAACAAAACCACACATTAAAACTTTATTTATTTTGAATTAATTTCAAAATAAATAAAATTTTAATAATAATAATTATTTTATTATTGTAGCTATTATTGATTATTTTGATCATCTTCCTCATTTGCCAAAATTTCCTGCTGGTCCTCTTCAACGTCCTCTAGATTAGCAGGGACGTAACGATAAGCCATGAAGCTAAAGATTAGCATGTCCAAGAACATTAGGCCCGCGTAAAGGAAAAATACTTTCCACTAGAAAAATTGAGACAAATAAATACAAATTGTTTAAATATTATTGAATATTTAATTTTTTTGAATTAAAAATTAATTGCTGTTTTAAGTATTAATAAATAAAATATTTCTATAAACTGAATGTGGTACTTTTAATTTTAGAAATATCATCTAATTGTAAGTAAGTCAAATATCATTAGCACGAACATTTTGCAATTAACTATTAGGAAGTAATTAAGTACACATTATCAGCTATTAGCCCTGCTAATTAAGTAACATATATAATTACATTAAATATACCAAATACATACGATATTAATTATATCAACTAACTGCATTAATCCAGTAAATTATGTAGACTTTTATATCACCTGCTTCTCAAATACACGCGCTTCCGAAATGATAACAACAACAAGGTCACCAAATGTAACGGTCATTAGCCACGCCGCTTGCATAACGGATTTCATGCTTTGAGGGGCTTGACTGTAGGAGAAGTCCATAATCGTAATCGAGAACAAGATCTCTCCGATTACCATGATGACGTATTGGGGAGTTTGCCAGAGCATGTGAAGGGAGTTGGGAGTAACGAGAGTGCTGGCCATAAAGCGATATTTTGCGGGAGCGCTGCTGTCGTTAACAATGGTTATGATATAACTCCCGCCGAGCGATGCTTTAAACGAACCTGGAAGTTGAACGGCGTTTTTGCCAGAACCAATAATTACCTGGTATCTATGTTGAAACAAAGCGATTAAATTATTTACTTTGTTAGAACAAATCATTGTTATTTAATTTTACATTAATATTATTGTTATTGTAATTAACTAATTAAATAATTGAAATTAATAAATAAGTAAAAATAACTATTATTGCAAATGGTTTGAATGTAGAAATTATTTCAAACAACTTACTCCGACACCTGAACTTCTTGCGCAGGCGTGGAGCGCCAGTCCGAGTAAATGCTTAAATTTTGCTGGTAAGCAAAAAGCGGATTATCCTTTCCTCGTAATGTCACATTTAACGCTAGATTATGCTCGATTGTTGCATTTTGCTCATCCTCTGGCGAATACAGTGGATTAAGCCACAAACCGTTTTGAATGATTCTATGTACAGATTAAAACATAATTATTTATTGACTGAATAATACTTGACATGAAAATTAACTATTTTCATTAACTTTAATAAATATTATTATCATTCAAAATTAATTCAAAATTCAGATTTAAGTCATAGAATCTTTGAAAGAATGATTCAGTTAAAAAAATTATATTTTGATCAAAGCTCACCGGACGTAGGGATTGCCACCTGAAGATTTCTTCAAAGCGTCCTCAGAATTGAACGTCGAGGATACATTATTAGCACTTTCTGGAAACGTAAATTCTAGGAAATTGTTTGTCCCGGGAGCGATAAGTAAAGTTGACGCCTATAAAACAGGCGATTATGTTCATTTGGTGAAGTAGTTCAGTATACGTATAAATAAATTAAATGAGAATGAGCCGTTCACTTTTTAAATATCGTCATAAATTAGTTAATATTCCAAATTAATTAATTTGGAAATATTTCAACCTACTTGTTCACTCTTCAACATAAATTGACAGGTTTGATTAGACGCGACCCAGACACCCTCAAATTGAACTTGGTAGGTACCATTTGGTAAAATACCAAAATTGTTGCTACTCCCTTGATTAATGGTGAAATTAATTTTCTGGAAATTATGTTCTGGTCCTTGGATAAAAGTTGCATGAATGTCAATCGAAGCCATGTTAATGAAGTTAATGTTTGAAAAGTTTGGAGGAATTTCCGCCGGGTAGGTTTTCTATTTTAAAATTGAGAGAAAATTTGTTTTAGTTCACTGATGCTTGAATGATTCTTAATAATTGACTACAATTTTTTGTAAGATTCACACTTGTAATTCCAACTCCAACAAACCCGACGCCACAAAGGCTATCCCAACAAATATCCCACCCACAGTCATTCTCTGCAATGGTTTCTTGATAAGTCCGCATTTACCAAGCAGCGGATAAATTCCTCGGTCAAATACTGGAATCAGTAACAGCACGAGTACTGAATCCAAAGCCTAAATAAAGTATATATTGATATTAAAAAAATCGCTGCATAAAAGAAAGTTCAATCCGAAAAAAACTTTATTTGCTATTCCTGTAGGATAATAATGAGCAAAATAATAGTTTTTAAAATTAAAAATAACCAAGTATTTACCTGCATCTGATCTGGCTGTAATACAAAATCTCCAATGTCGCCATTCATTCTCGATGCTTGAAATGTCCAGGTTGATCCCTAATGGTAGTCAAATTAAACCACAAATTATTATTGCTGTACAAAATTAGTTGGCGTTTTAAAAAATTTGATCTAATTCATAAGAAGTTTTTTGCACCATCTGATCAAACAGTGTCCAGAATAAAGGAACTGGTAAAAACAGAAAGAGAACTCTCAGGACAATTTTATAATTTTCAATATCCCTCTTAGAATATTTGTCATCAGCGTAGTCCATCCAGTGTTCTTTGGTGTCCTCAGATTTTATTTTGCGGGATAGCGCATGCTGCATGATTATCAATTTTAAACAAATACATTCTATTTTAGATTATAAACATTCTGCTATTCTTCTGTACTTTGGACTTAATTTAATTGTGAAAATTACTAAAGCATAAATAGAATAAGCAATTTAATTAGTAATAATTCATGGCCACTCAATTAAGCAATGATTAATTTACTCCGATTGTTCGAACGAAAGGAATAATGACGTCGCCTTGGGGCTGACGAATAGTGTAGAAACGTTTTCCAATGAGGAACAAGACTGTGAAATTGCATGAATACATAGGCTTAGTTTGTAATCTGTTAATTTACTATATCGTTTGATAAAAATTCATTTTAAAAAATGGAAGTTGAATTAGGTAATTAATTATAAATTCATTAATTAAGCATAACATTTCTTACTCAAAGACGAAATCATGAGGGCCGCAGGAACAGAGAAAGCCAATGAATAACAGTCGTTTCCGAAACACTGAACATCTTTCCTGAGGATCGGAGTAATAAACATGGAAAGCAAGCTTCCGGAATTGATGGAAAAGTAGAAAATGGAAAAGAACGACTCCATTTGCTTTTCCTGCTCTGGAAGCTTGAATTGATCAGCACCGAAGGAAGACACGCAAGGTTTGATCCCTCCCGTTCCGATGGCTATTAATAATAGGCCGACCATGGAAATTGGCCTGTTTAAGAGGACAATAATTTATGATTAATTAATTATTAATAACAATCTACTGTAATTAAATTATTTAAAACGGATCTACACCCCTGAATAAAACAAATTTAGGGTTGTAGTAATTGAAATTGAAAATAAAAGAAATTTTAATTAAAATGTTAATTTAATATTTTAAATCAATTTTAACGTAATTTGACAAAGTTAAAAAACGGTACATAATTTCAACTTAATTTAAAAATTAGTCACAAATATTTTTTGGAAGACGCTAATTACATTGCTGGTAAATGGACAGGTGGCGTTGCTGCCAATGACAAGACGATATTTCCAATAGCGTAGACCACGGATAAGTAGAAAATAGTCCTAAAATATCCCAATTCATTTATTAAAAATGTCTAAAAATTAATGCGTACACAGTCATAGAAATGTATAATAATGAAAAAATGTACCTGAATCTCCCAAGAAGCGAATCGGCGAGCCACGCTCCTAACAGCGGAGTAAAGTATGCAATCATCCCGAAACCATGGTAGATAGAAGTCGCCGTTTCTTGATCAAATTGAAGCGAGTTCGTCAGGTACAAGGCAAGGATTGCTGAATTATTATGTGAACACAGTAAATTGAATTTTCAAGATAAAAAATGCAATTCAACAGGTTTTACAGGTAATTATTAATATTTTTACCTTTCATCCCATAATAAGAATATCTCTCACAGAACTCCTGGCCTAAGATTAAGAACACAGATTTTGGATATGGAGTTTTCTGTTTTAAAAGTAATATTAATTTTTTAAGCTTAATTAATTACAAAATGATAAATTATTTCTATAATAATTATGATTGGATTATTTAAAACCTGATTATACAAACTACAAAATCATTGCAATTATTTAATGCATAAAAATAAAATTACAAATTAAATGATATTACATTCGCCGCCAATTCTACATCCCGCCTCGGATTTCGCTCCGCGGAGTTCCGTTTCGTTTCTATCAACCTCTCCTCCATTGGATATTTAATTCAAATTAACAAACAAATTTCTAATAATGCATTCAGTGATGGACAAGAATATTTTAAATGTTAACTCCAACTCTGCTCTTAATAATAATAAAAATTTAATAATCTTATTTTAAATACAAAACGTCATTTCCTCAGACCATAAAATACTACAAGGAAAAACATCATTAATAAGACATAAATTTAATACTCATCCATGATGAGTATTTTTCAGGAAAAAGTATAGAAAACTGATGCGCTAATCTAATATTTAGGTACAACATGACTAATATATTATATCTTTTGAACTGTTTATTGTTTTACATGTTTCCTTTAATCACAAAATTCAAATGCACATGACTAATATCGCTAGTGTGGGTTTTTTAGGAACTCACAAATTTATCGTTACAATTTGTAATTTAATTCTATAGATAATAGATTGCGTAATAACAAATTCGCAAGTAAAGCATGCGAGCTAAACATATAATCATGCGTATTTCATTTAAATCCACAGAAATTACTGTACCGTCATCAATAATTTTCAGATATCTAATGTTATGAATCACGAGACTTTTGTTTGGATTTTCGAAAGCTTCTCAATCAAAACATAAAAATCTGTGCGTTGCACGTATTTGCGCAAATTAGGATTACATCGTGTGCAAAATGAAGCCCAGCATGCAATGCTAAACATGTAAGTATATAAGTATTGGTTTCTACCGCAACGAATGTACATCATGACATTACAGTGGAGATAATTTAAATTTGCAGTATTTTATGATGAAAACGTAGAATATATTTTAATGAGTTGTACCGTACGTACATTACGCATGCCGGTGTACATTCGTAGTAGTGTGTATGTTTTATGGAGCTATACACTGAATTGATTCAAACGTTTTAACGTACGTAACTCAAAAACGTTTTCTAATTTTAAAATTTTCCTTATTCTTTGATAATAACTTTAACTTTACTTAACTAAAATCTTTGTTGCCATAATATAAATGTTGCCAAACAATAATTTGTTTGCGGCAATTATTTCTTGTTAGTAAAATTACTCTACTGGTTTGCAAACAAATTTCATTTTGAAATAAATTAATTTATGGTAATACCAATCATCCTTACTTACCATCATTATGCTCTCAACCATAAATTTTGTGCTTGTTCATTTCGCAATCATTTAGCAAATTTTTAAAGTAAACAGTTACCTGAAATTCAATTATTTTGGATTCAATCGTTGCTCGTGGCTTTTCAAAATGTGTTATACTGTAGTTGAAAACCACAAGGGAAAAAGTGAACAGCAAGTTATCGAAAAGAAAATTTCGTGGTTACAACTGGAATAAAATATGCATATAGTAATTATTAAATTAAATTATTTAATTTATTTAAATTATTAATAAATTAATTTATTATTATAAAGCTACTTTTGAGTAAATTAATAGGAAATACAGACAAAGATCATAAAGTTCGTAAAGTAACGTGTTAAAAATGGTCCCTAAAAGCTTGGACCAATTAAGTAAAGCAGTGCTACGCTTAACTTATATAACGGGGCAATACCTGTACATCATGCCATTCATTTGGAATAATGAAAAGCAAAGGCCTGAGGTGACCAAGAACAAATATCAGATTGCAGGCTGGGTAGCTAATATGATATTCATTTCAGCCCACATAATTTTTCACACTTACCAAATCAATCAGATTCATTCAAAACAACAGTTTCCAGATCCTTTATTTTTCTTCCTGTGTTTGCTAACCTTGGCTGAGGTCATGACGGTCATTCTAAACCTTATTGTATCTCAACAAATCCATGATTACGTGTCATTGTATCAGCAATGTAGCGAATTCGAAGAGCAGCTGGAACGTACGAACGATTAATATCATTGGCTACCAAATAATTGCCATTTTCGTTTCTCATAGTTTTGCCCACTTGGACAGAATTGAATTCTCTACAAAACCCATGCCTAGTTTTTTCTGGATGTGGAAAGAATCGGGGAGAAAAGAAAATGGCAATGATTATTGGGGACGCTGAACATATACACAGTCGTTGCAGAGGTAAATGTAGCAACGGTGGAGATTGTTATATTTGCCTCTTCATACTGTTACATGTTAATACTTACTGCATTTGTTATTAAATGTTTATACAATATTATGAAATAAGGTTTTGTTGGATTTGTTCTATACCTACATATTGATATGCATAGGCCAATTTAGATTTAAGCGGGATCACCTTAAAATTGGAACAGTAATGGCGCTCTGTTGCACCGCCATTGCAGTGGTCACCATTGCATTTGCCAGTTATAATTTCCTGCGCCCCCGGACACCGGTTTTTCTCTCTTCACTCTTTCCAGTCTCTGAGACTGCAGATTTTGGATTTATTGTTTTTATGTCAGCATGTGCCGTAGTTTATGTATGGTTGGGGATTGGAGCTGGCATCATCACCTTAGCACTCAATTTCATTTATTCGGTGTGGATAATTAGTGGGACGCTTGCAGAGCTGGAGTAAGGATTCATAATTCCTCTTTGTTCACATTTAAAGAATTTATAAATGATTAGTACACTAAAATTAACCAAAATATTTATTTATTTACTTTAATGAAATAAATAATAAATAAAAGATAAATTTGATTTTATAAAAAAAATATTAACCTCTCTTAGGGTTGATAGTCCCAATCTCCGCAAATCAACATCCGACATTCGAAGCTCCAGTAAATTTCTAATAATTTACCGAAGTTGTTGGATCTTAATCACCTGGATAAATAATCTCTTCTCAAGTGCGCTCTTCGTCCTACATGACTACCTACTTTCTAATATCGTCTTAAGCTACTACTTGCTTATTAAAAGTATGCTGCACTACTCCTTCGACTATTACTTCTATGCCAGATTTGCTTTGTTACTGTCGTCCACTCACACGTGTTATCTTATGGCCATTACGTATACCTTGATGGGCTCCATTAACAAAAACTCCCACCGAGTTTTGCTTTCCTGGTCCCATAGGTTAAAGTATCCTGGGGTACAGCGCCATCTGAAGTCATTGCGACCCCTAAGAATTCAGCACGGCAATCTTTATTTTGTTGACCGAGACCTTGTTGTCACCTCCGGTGAAATTGTATTTGAGTACACCGTCAATTTCCTCCTGGCTTTTTAAAGCAAAAATTATTATAAGAACTAATTATTTAAAAAAAAAATTAAAAAAAATCTTACTATATTTTAAATTAATAATGCATAATTATAATTAATTTGTACTTCAAAAATCAAAAACTCCATTTTATTCTTTATTTTAGATTTTTAAAACATAATTGCTGATTAACAGACGAGTTATTTCTGAAGATAATTTAAAACCTTTTTTGCGAATAAACAAAGTTGTGATAAGTCTGGAATATATACGTGTTTTATATTTTATCTGTAATTCTCTCATTTACGTCAGTGTATTAACTTTGAATTTGTTTTCATTTGGGAATGTTTGTTTATGTTCATCGTTCGTCATATTTTTGCTACCTATGTGAATAGCAAATACCACTCGTAAAATAACTCGCAAAATTGAATGTTATATAATATTTATCTATATTATACTATTAAACATAAAAGATATTAAAATTGAAATATTAAATAGTTTTCTCGACGCTCTGCCTGCGGAGTTCTCAATATGTGAAACAAATAATAATGTCTAGTTATGCATATAATACAGTACGTACTTTTATAGCACAGTGAATAATAAAATCCTCTATTTTGACTAGATATGAACATCATTGTATTGACAATCAATTTTGCTGTTAAAACCATTTTGGTAAATAATTGAAAAAAACTATTTCGAAAATAATTTTCATAAATGAGATACATACTATGAATACTATGAAAGCAATTTACATTTGCCAATTTATTTATTTATAACACACATCACGTTCTTTGAGATTACTACACGTAACCTTGTGATATGTATGGTCGAACAACTAATTTATTGAGTTCGCAACAGCCATCATTAGCTTAGTTAGTCGTGGGTATACATGTACATAATTTATGATTATTGATTACTATTGAATAAATTTAAAAGCAGTAGAGTTTATATTTTAATAATTTATTTTATTTTTTGAATCAGTTTTAATAATAACTCGGTTATAATTAATATAATTAATTAATTATTACCATTTTTAAAATTATTGACCAAATATTTGTATTAGATAAAATAGGATGTTAAAAATGGATTTTTGTTCAAGTATAAACTTTTCCCTGAGTTTATTGATCCTTGTCATTTTCCTCTTGCTCATTGTCAGCAATTTCCTTCTTATCCTCCTCAATGTTACCCAACTCGGCCGGCACGTAGCGATAAGCCATGTAGCTGAAGATGATCATGTCCAGGAACATGAGACCAGCGAATAGGAAAAATTCTTTCCACTTTAAGGGGAAAAAATTAAATTAAAAATAATTGAACGAAATATTAAAAAAATATGTGATTCTTGTTTGCTAAATTGAAAATATTAATGAATTAAAAAGTATTTTCAGATAGAAAAACTATTTAAAAACGCACCTGCTTATCGAAAAATTCTGCTTCCGCAATGATGACCACAATAAGATTTCCAAAGGCGACGGTCATTAACCACGCAGATTGCATGACGGATTTCATGCTTTTTGGGGCTTGACTGTAGGAGAAGTCCATGATGGTAATGGAGAACATGATCTCACCCATTGTCATGATGATGTATTGTGGGAAGAGCCAGAACATGTGGAGAGAGTTGGGGTTCACGATTGTACTGACCTGGAAGTTGTAATGTCCTGTGGCGTTCAAAACTACAGCAACGACGTAACTTCCGCCAAGCTCTGCCTTAAAGGATCCTTCAAGTTCTTCTCCGGTACCGATTCGAACACCGTAGCTAAAAAAATTTAAATATCGAAACCGTTATTTATCAATATTTATTTATTTTTATGCATTTACTATTTTTTTAATTTATTTAATTTATTTATTTTATTTACTATTTTTTAAATTTATTTTATTTATTTATTTTATTTACTATTTATTTATTTTTATGTTATTTACTATTTTTTTAATTTATTTAATTTATTTACTATTTATTTATTTACTGTTATTTATTTAAATTAATTTCATAGCTCTCAATTTTGTTAAACAGCCATTTCCCCTTAATTATTTAATTAAATAAAAAAAAAATAATCCGGGAAATATTTGTTTCTAAGCGTAAAAGTATTTTCTGTGGTTTTTAAACAGTACTGTAGTAAATATTAGTATTTTAAAATTCATTCGAATTACTTTTTGTCAACTTTAACTTCTTGGGGAGCTGTAGAACGCCAGTCCGAATATAAAGTTAAATCTGGCTGGTATTCTAACACAGTATTATCACCCCCTATCAATTGCACACTCCGTGCAAGATTATAGTCGATTGTTGCATTCCGCTCCGCTTCATCTGTAAAGACATATGGATCCTTCCACAGACCTCTCTGAATTATTCTGTAAAAAAGAACAAATAATTCAGGATTGACCGGACAATAACACGCATTTCAATAATATTGAAATAAATAATATAGAAGGAACAAATAAGTTTTACATTGATTTAAAAACAAATGTTTTTTTATAATTACAATAAAATTAATAAACACTACAGTATTTGTTGTCCACACTTACCGAATAAACGGTTCACCTTCCGAAGATTTTTCCAAAGCATCAAAAGCACCTTTTTCCGGCTCAGTATTTGCTGTATTTTCTGGAAACGTAAATTCTAGTTTTCCCGCTTCCAAAGTGATTAGCAACGAAGAAGCCTATATTACGACCAGTGGAGATTTATTAAAAAATTACAAAGTCAATATTTCACATGAGTAATTTGTTTATTCTAAAAGTAATGTCGGGTCCTTACCTCCCTATCATGCAATCTCAATGGACCAACTGTGCCTGTTAAGCCCGAAGGACCGTCAAATTGGATTGTGTACTCGCCTTCGTCCAAGATACCAAAATTGTGACTGTTATGGCCACTAACATTGAAATCCATTTCTTTGAGATGTTCGGTGCCTGAAAAAAATTTGGCTTGGAGATCCACTTCTGCCATGTTGATGAAATTGATGTTTGATAGGCCCGAGGTCATTTCCAGGGGGTAGGTTTTCTGTTAATATTTTACATCAATAAATATTTTTTTTTGTCAAAAATTTTTTGTTTATCATTATTATTATATTTCGAATATGGTTTATTCTAAATATCCATATTTTTATTAATTATTTATTTCAAATTTATTCTTGAAAATAGAATAATTATAAAATAATGAAAAATACCTGTAATTCTAATTCAACTATGCCCGAAACCGTGAAGGCAATTCCAGCAAAAATTCCTCCAAGAGTCAATCTCTGCAATGGCTTCTTAAGGAGGCCGCATTTACCAAGCAGTGGGTAAATTCCGCGATCGAAGACAGGAATCAGGATTAACACAAGAGCTGGATTGATGACCTACAAGCAATAAATTATAAAATTGTTAATTTAATAAATATTTTTTTTTTAATTTTAAATTCTAGTAGTTTAGTTCTTGTAAATACCTGCATCTGATCCGGCAAGAATACATAATTTCCGACATCACCCTTCATCCTTGAAGCTTGGAATGTCCAGGTGGACCCCTGAGAACATCATTAATTTCCACAGTCAATAATGCTTTATTAGATTTAAATTTAATTACACAATTTTTACAACAATTTTTGTCTCACTTGTTGATCGAATAAAGCCCAGAAAAATGGAAGAGGAATGTACAGGAAGAGAACTCTGAGAACAATTTTAATATCCTCAATATCTCTTTTTGCATATTTGTCGTCGGCGTAGTCCAACCAATGTTCTCTCTTCTCCTTGATATGCTTTTTGCGGGATAACGCATGCTATTTTTTTTAATAAATATTTATTTTATTTAAAAAAATCTAATTAGTTAATTAAACAGAGTGATTTTAAAAAAGCAAATTTATTATAAGGAATAAATATTTATTAAAAGTTTATATTTATTAGATTACTTGCCTTAATTGTTCGAATAACTTGAAGTACCACATTGCCCTGAGGCTTCAAAATGACGTAGAAACTCTTGCCGAAAAGGAAAATGACTGTAAAACGGAAACAAAATAATGAAATACTGCACTTCCACAAAATTAGTTTTGGAAAATCATAATTTAAAATTTCTGAACTCTCATACTCAAAGATGAAATCATGAGAACGGCTGGAACCGAGAAAGCCAATGAGTAGCAAGTATCATCCCCGAAACATTCTCGCTTTCGGAAGATTGGGGTAATATAGGTCGAGATCAAGCTACCGGCATTAATGGAAAAGTAAAATATAAAGAAGAATGACTCCAGTTGCTTCTCCTGTTCCGGAACTTTAAACTGATCACCGCCGAATGACGACACACAAGGCTTGATACCCCCTGTTCCTATGGCAATTAATGCCAAGCCAACCATTGTAAACGGGCTGTTCAGATACAAAAATAAGTAATATTAAAAATAATAACAAAATAATCATATAAATCGTAAAAATAAATAATAAAATAAATAATCACATAAATCGTAAAAATAAATAATAAAATAAATAATAATAATAATAAATAATAAAATAAAAAATATAATAATTATTAATAAAATAAATAATAAATAGTATAATAAATAATAAAATAAATAATAAAATTAATAATG